>VZRH01004253.1:350597-372582 GCA_013397555.1 Urocynchramus pylzowi | reverse complement strand
TTTTAACCATTAAAAAAAAAAAAAAAAAAAAAAAAAAAAGCAATTCAGGACCCAGAATGCTGCGCTTCATCCTACAGTACCCCAGTAGCTCAATTAAGACTATATCAGATCAGTTACTTGCCTGCTACTCAGCTCAGGTTTATGATCATCTAAGTGGTCAGATCTTAATCAAACAATGGTGACATCTAAGGGTAGAAATAAAGCAGTCCTTTTTTTTTTTTCCTTTTTTTTTTCTAGTATCACAGACTTTGTTATCTGATTCAAATACCATTTGGAAAATTTTCATTTGTTGCTGAAAAGCTCATAAGTAAGATCAGGAAAGAAAGAACTCCATCAGTTGATAGCATGAATATGAAATTGAGAAAGTGGCACCACAGCACTAGATTCACTGTGACCCTAGATAACTATAGAAAAGACAGATTAAAACATAAACTTATGTTCCTCTGGGTAGTTTCTCTTGGATTTGAGGCTAAAACTTACTCTTGTGCTTAGAATCAGATTACATCTGTCGAATTCTACATCATTTAGGCACAGCTATTTCTTGTATGTTGGACAACAATAAACAACAATAAATGTTGGAAAGCATAAGAATTTCTCTTGAGAATTTACACATTCTTGAAGATGCGCTTCACCATGGAGAGATTGGAGACAGTGTTGGATGGCTTGAGCTTGGTCCTAATTGTGTAATTAATCCTGAAGCTCTGACAGATTTGTGGTCTCCTTTACTACGTATTCTACAGCTCAGCAAAGTACAAATAATTTGGTTTTATTTTAATCTTCCTATGAAGACTTTTCAAATGCTCAAGGCCAATTTTAATGCTATTCATATTTTTATGAATAAGATATTCCACACTTGAACTTTAAAATAAAGGCATTTTATCGGTTCTGAACTTTTCAAAGGCTTTGATTTCAGATTTCAATGTCAACTATGGCTAAGTGATGGTGTAGGCTCTCCAGAGATGCCAGATAATAAGATACAAACTATATTTATTTATTATTTTTTGCTAATTTCTTCAGATCATGTGCAGCACATAAAAGTGTACCAACAATCAGTCCTTGGTAAAAAGTGACACAAATTATGGAAGATTTTCAATAGAAAATAACAACAACAAAATCAGTAGATGATAGATCTAGCTGGATGATTTACCTGCCTCATTCCAGAAAGATGTGTGTACAATACTCTACTGTGCACAGTGGAAGAAAAGGCAAGAAGCATTCTCTTTGTAAATATTATATTGGGAAGGCAGATTTAGTTTTAATTTTGAATGACAAGTCAAGAATGTTGTTTAATGCAAATCCTTTCCAAAAGAGAACATACAAGACACAATATATTATTTATACTTCATTTTCTGTACTTCATTATACATATCTGCTATAGGGATTTCATGCCATTGTTTGGTCTAAAAAGATGAGAAAATACACTTTCAGGGATGAACCCAATCTGTATAAAAGCCATGCTATTAATTTGCTTATGGTGGTTTATATTTTTAAAGTCACTCCTCATTCTACCATAGAACCTTCCATTTTACTTAAAATATTTTGCACTTTACTTGCAAGAGCACAGCTTGAAACCAGTAATTTAAGTGTTCCATTAGCTTCAGAAAAAATAAAAAATGTTTTCCCTCTTGTTTTCTGGTTTTTTTTAAATTTTAAATTTGTGCAGATCCTAGGACAATGGGGTTATGATTAAGTACTAGCACCCTAAAAGTCTGCAATGATACAAATACATTTTTATTGTGTCATCATTTGGTAGGAAGAAAATTATTTTATTTCTCAAAAAGGTAGCAAAACTCACTACCTAGTAGTAAAAGAGAAAGAAGAATCTATGTCTTAGCACTGTTTTGTGCCATCAGAATAGGTGTCTCAGGTATTAGAGCAGATCATGCTCATAATATCACAATGAGGACTCAGTATCAATTTTGCTTAAGAAAAAAAAAATAAAAGAAAAAGAAAGAAAAGTAAAAGTCCATCTAGAGGTAACTCTAATAATAAAATTTTGTACTGAAAATGCCATTTTTACTACGGGTCCCAGAGTTCAGGGGCTGGATTGCTCATGAGTTTATTCAATAATATTCAAAAATAATCAATTTGACTTTTTATAGTCAAATACTGTGTCAATTTCTAATTTTTTTTTACATGTACCACACTCCTCTTGTTACATTTTGGAAAGAAAAGCAATCTATCATGAATACCAACAACAAAAATAAAAAGAATACAGAGTACAGTCAAAACACTCCACTATTCTATCAGAATCAGATTAGTAGAGAACAATGACTGAGAACAATGACTGAGCTTTTATCAGTTTTTGGTTATGTGGTAGTGTGAAAAAGTGAATTAACATTTCATGTGATCCCTTGAAATATTTTTACATGGATAAGGTAACAGAAAATGTAGTTCTGAAAGAGTGCATTTATGTGCACCTAATTTTGATTTTCTTATACAAACATTTGAATATTAATTTAATATATGTGCAATCTAAGTGGGTGCAGTTCTTTGACAAAGAACTTTTTTCTTTACTATGTAAGATAATGTTTTTAATAATTGATTTATATTTAAATCAAAATTTATAATGGACTACAAAGCTTAGTTTGGAAGGATAATATTTTTTTAACTACAAAAAATTATTACATATTTTTTTTTTTAATTTAAACAGCAGAAAAAAAAGGAAACAGTAAAAATTTCATTTTTGTCTTTTTACCAAGTCATGTGATTAAATTTAAAATCAAAATGAACTAGTTCTTCCAAGTGATTTTTAAAAATAATTTTGTATTCCATTCACTTCATCTAGTATGAGTAAATATGGCAGAACCTTGTATGAATGATTTACTCTTCCCATTTCAACGATTTTCATGAGTATTAGAAAACATGAAAGATTTAGTAGAAACTGATGATAGGACCAACAGACCATTTTGAATGTATGAGAGGAATTCCTTAAGAAAAATGTCAAGTTGCAGTTTAAAATGATCAGCCAAGTATTTCACAATGATGCATATTATGATAAAAACACCTCCTTACTTCACTGGAGAAGTTGTGGGAGTTTAGCGGCTCAAATTATTTTGTACCACTTGTTCTTTATCAGACAAGTTCTACGATGGGGCAAATTGTCCTTTAAAAAAGACTCACCTGAATGCCAAAAAGATCTTCATTCTTAAATCCATCTCACTTTCCTGTAATACGAATATTAAAATTTAACTCCACACAGTTATAATTTAATACTTCAATTAATTATTTAACTAAGCTGAAAAGGAAAAAAAAATGAAATAAAGAAGGTATTCAGCATACTCAAGGTTTGTATGTTACACTGAATTTCAAAAGTCAATAGATTTTTCTGGTAGAAATTGGTCTTATTACAAGGTTATAGGTACTCCAAAACGTTATTAGTTATTTATGTGTATTTTCACTTTTTAAAATTAACCATGATTTATTTGTGTTTAAAGGTTGGTCATCTTTGAGGTCCTCCCTTTTCCACACACTGCTTTATGTTTTCTGTTTCATTTTTGCGTGTTTATACTAGCTGCACCAAAATCCAATATTTGTACAAATTTTATCTAAACTGTTCTTAACTTTCAACTGTTGGATTGAAAAATCTGCATAGACATGTAAACGTCTTCTTTCACTGTGATAGAACAAGACAAACATATTTTTTATGGCACCTTTTTTCAACAGTTATTGCTTCTTGTTTCCTTTTAACCAGTCAGATAACTAGTGAAAAAACAGCCAACCTTTTTTCCTTAAAAAAGTATAGAAATCTAAAATCCTAACTTAATGAAAAAAATTGGTGAAGGAACGATATAAAGTTTGGTCACATAATACATCCTCTACTAGAATTCACTCTACTTATGGAAGATTTATATTGTATATTTGGAAAAATTTCTTCACCAAAAGGGTTGTTAAGCATTAGCACAGGCTGCCCAAGGAAGTGGTTGAGCCACCATCCCCAGAGGTATTTGAAAGACGTGTAGGTGTGCCACTGAGGGACTTGGCCAGGTGGTGGACCTGGCAGTGCTGGGTTAACAGTTAGTAAGTTGATGATCTTAAGGGTCTTTTGCAGCCTTAATGATTCTGTGATTCATCACAGCACATGAAGAGCAAAGCTGTGTATTTCTGTAATGATACGACCCACAAACCCCATGCCAGAGTGAATTTGGATGCGTATGAAATGGCTTGTGCTACAAAGTTGCTTGAGCTACACAGGAAGGGCCGTGTAACAGTGATTGATGACTGACCTTCCATGTTGGACTGCCTTGAATGTTTATGATGGAAGACTTTTGAAGGCCAGGGTTTCATTGCTAAAATCCTGGCCTTTCAAATGTCTCATGAGGAAGAAAGGAAGCTTTATTGTGCCTTATCAACCAGATAAATTTAGCAGTCTGCCTCAGCGAAGATGTTTACACTGTATTAATACATACAATCTAAACTTATAACATCAGTACTTAAACCACATGCTTTGCTAATTAATTTCTACTTTATTCCTCATGCAGTCACAAAGACTTTAGCCCATCAAGATACAGTCCTGGTTCTGGAAATGATGCAATGCTTTCAGAGAGCATAATGAAGAAATCTGCATCAAGCTTCCCATTTGTTCTCTCTTTTCTTGGCCTTCCTTTGTATTCCTGTAAAATGTTAATGTGATAATTTCACCAGCACCATTTCCTAAGCAGTAAAGAGTATCCTGAGACAGTTGCAGAGTTTGTTTGGTCTAAACAGTTTGCATAGCCTGAACTCCACAGTCACACTGGGACTTCAAAATGTTGAGCTTGTTGGTTTATATTGGCTCTGACTTGATCATCACTGAATTCTGCCTTCTTATATTTTACAGTGGTGAGTTTCTGGATAGGATTCACTGTGACCCCACTGGAATTTTTTATCCTTGCAGTCAAAGAAAAACCTCTGGCTTAAAAAGGCTAGTTGTGACTGCTGTGGGGATGTAGATAGAGTATTAGGTACCTCAGATCCTACAAATAGAAACTATTTTTTTTAATCCTCTTTCCTGAGTAAGAGACTATGTCATGCTGCCTGCTAAGTTTCAGGAATAGATGGGACACTCTGGCTCCTCTGAATGAATGTGGAATATGAGAAGAGGGAAAAGTGGTTGGATTAGATTTGGGCTGAGTAAATGTTGATCTTTCCTCACCTGCTCTGCACTAGTTTTCACCTCACCGAACATTTTTATTAAATTTTAATCAAAAGCACAGAAAAGATTGTTGATTGTAGAAATGTCTAACCCTGCTCTAAGCTCCTCTGCTAAGTCAGTTTATAGTTGTTAACAGTGCCACACTGACATTCAGTTCAATGTTGTTTTACAATCTAGGTATCCTACAAATTATCACAAAGCACAAGAGCATAAAAAAATTTCGTGGCTACATAAATGTGACAGACCCGAGACCCCAAGCCTCTATGAGATACTTGAGACTGATTTGTGTTCAGAAGGTTCCCTCTGCATCTGTTGTCCCTGATGCTAGTCTTCTGTGATATCACAATTTGGTTATGGGGGGGATCCTGTGCTGAGACCCCAACTTATGAGTCTGTCAGGTTCATGTTTGGGGGACTATAAAGTTGATCACAAATAGATGGTCTGCCTCCTTTTTGGAAGTCATACACAATCAAAGAGATCTTTTATTTAGAGATGCAAATGCTGCTGTCAAGCTCATAAAATACATACAAATGACAATTTTTTACAGTCCTGCATTGTACTTCAAAAGAGTGATTTTTTTAAAAGTTCATGACCATTTTGATATCAGATACTGTTGTTTTGAGTGGAAGGTCAGCAATCTTTTATTCTTCTAGCTTAAACATCATATGAATATGTGTATTAAAGCAAAGATGAATCTCTCAGAATGAGGAAATGAATTTTTTAACAGATGTTAAAAGGCTAATAAGTCCACAACCCTTAGCATCCAGTCCAAATACCAGATTTTTATATTGCAATAAAAATTTACCAGATTTCTGAAAGTATGTGATCTCTTGAAAAGAAAAATCATAAGAAACTTGAATCAGATGTCTATTATTTTAAAAACTTTACAACCCACCAAAGACTGCTTTTGGCAGGGAAGTAGGAAATGAGTTGGAAAGCATTAATAAACTTTCAGGATACTTAAAAACACCAGCTTATGGTACTTGATCTATAAGTGAACTCTAGATTACTTCCATTTTTTTTTAAGCCATAAGCTTAGAAAAAAAGAGAGTTTATCTAAGTAAAAGAAAGAAAACAGAATGCAGGGAAAGAAAGCTTAGCTTGGACAAAAGCTACAAAAGACAGAAAATGAAGAACTAGATTTTTTCTTTTTTGCATTGAATTTGATTAATACTTCCAGAGTTCTACAGAAAGAAACAGAAAATTGCAGTAGGATTCCATTTTAATTTCATTTAACTGTTACTGAAATCCATTTTACAATAAGTTCATAACAAAGTATCAGTCTGGTACAGAAGGACAAGAAAGGTATGTCAACTAGTTGGTAACAACAAAACAGGGTACATAAACTTTGGGGATTAAAGAATAGATTCCAAAATATGTTTGTTCTATCGGCATGACAGGCACTGATTTTTTCCAGCCTTAAGCCAGATCTACTTTGCTCCTCCATAAAAATGTTAAGTGGTTCAAATTCAGTGCAATGCTATGTAGAGTGAGGAAACCCCAGTGAAAATACCCAGCCTTTGAAAAGCACTTTCTCCAAAAATGGTAGGAAATTTTTGAGATCAGCTTAAAACTTTAAAAAGTTTTAGATTTCCAGAATTCTTGCTTCTTTTTTGGTAGAGGCCTGAAAACTGTTTCTGTATATTTCTGGAGGGGGTTTTGTTTCTTTTTTTTTTCCTTAAGGGCCCAAACAAGTTTTGAAAAGTCTCTCTCCTTTTATTTAACATAAACTTGTCAAGACTCAGCTGGTTTTCTTGAAAGATTTTTCTGAGGATTTGAAAGCGTGTTTTGTGTGAACTCAAGCACCTTAATTGAAAGGTGTCTATGAGTGTACTGAAGCCTTAATAATGCTGTGTTTTATCCAGAATGTTAATTAGATGTTGTGCTAGATGGGTATTAACAAGAAATAAAAGCAAAACAGTTTTGAAGAGTACATCTATAAATCCCCTACCTTTCAACTTTCCTTCCTGTGATCTTTTTATCAGTTTTTCAGTCACATTAGAATGTATAGGATTGAAAATATTTGCATTCATCATTAAAACAAACCACAAATAATTTTCTTAAGAAAAATGTTCCTGTCTATGAATGTCAATAATAAACAAGGATGAGATCAGGACAACAGCTTGTTTTCCTTCTGCTGAGTCCTTAACATAATGCTAATAAGACCGTTCTCTGTGACTATATTAAAGCAGCAGGAAAAGCAGATTTAAATAGATAAACTATGTGTAGTAGAAGAACTTGGGTATAAATCTTTAAAAGGCTAAAATAAACCACTTTTCTGCATATGCTGATACAGTAGATATCAGCCTGCCTAGATAATTAGACGCATATGACTATTTTCTGCACTGAATAGAATGAACTCAAAAACAACATATCTAAAGAATTTGAAAAAGCTTTCAGAAAATGCTGTAACAAAGCATCTCTGATAGAGCGCCCATAGTAGAATGGGAGTTCCTTCCACTAGAAGGAATGATTTGCTGAACTAATAATTAACTATATTTGCAATGTAGAAAGAGAAAGAAAAATTGAGTGTAAAAAACTTTAGGAGATGCAGGTGGTCACCATTCAATGAACACCTACAGTCTACTGCTTCCTGCGAAGCTAAAAGGAGTCAGAGGAAATACCAAATATTTTTTTTCCTACTGCTCTTCAAACATGCTGATAAGAAGCTTATGGTCAGCAAGGAGACAGCTTGGTTAAAAAGTTTCTTTTCAATTACAAGGTGCTTACTAAAGCTTTAAATCTTTAAATTTTTGTTTAATATAATAAAAATTTATTTTGATTATATTAAGAAAAAGAATTTTTAATAGTTTAATAGGGGGAAAAAAGAATTTTAACCCAAACCAAATGTTATTAAAACATTAAATACCTGTAAGTACATCTATGGAGTGCAGAGCAGTTTTGTGTTTGCTCTCCCTGATTATTGATATTGCTATGGCAAACCACTATCACAAAATTCTCAAGAGCTAGCAGTGTTGTGGGGTTATAAACTGAAATATGACTGCCTTATATTTTCCAGAGTAGAGTCCTGCATGATTAGTACTACTGAAGACAATGGAGGAGCAGACTCCTAATGGAAAGGTTGACAGTGACACACGTAATTGGATAATATGGCACAAAATTCTTCAGGACAGACATGCAGGCAGACAGACAGGGAGGGAGTGAGAGACTTTTTGAGAGCCACTGCTATTGGAAAAAATACCAGTGGTTTAATTTGGATCATAATTATACTTAAGATCTCTGCTTGCTATCGTAATAGCATAAGTCTTATTTTTTCCTGTGCCACTTTGTAAAACCTGACTTTCCAAGGCCATGCATTCCTTGGGCATCACTTAGCAGAATGCAAAAAATATATGACTTTTTTTTTTAAAGAAGTTCCATTTTTCTTCAGAATGATAACTGAGCCCAGAGGTGACCCTTATACACAATTGCAGTTATTCAGGTCTAAAAAGCCAGCAAATTCACATGTAACTATATCTCCCAGCTTCAACAGTAGGGCAGACTGTCAGCTCCCTCATCTGTCAGCACTTGTTCAGGCTGGTAAATGAAGACTGGTGCATACTAGCAGTATCTATTTGCTACAGGATATGCACTCAAGAAAGTCACGAAAAGGAGTTTCAAGCAAAGGCCAAAACCAATCAGTCATTTTCTCCTGTTAGTGATAAGAAAAGCAACATAAAAGAGAGGTGCTTGTCCCAAAGGTGGTATCAGTAGCAAACTGTCACCAAATAAAAATAGTTAAAGTCCTAATGACTGTACTAATTCAATACAAATAGCCAGGTTCCAGTTAGCCTAGCATTTCCTCTTGCTAGGCCTCAGGGAGGAAAAACAGAGGTTCTACTGTTCAGAAGACAAATCGTGTGCAACTTGCTTTGGGCGAAAAAAAGACATGCTGAAATGGTGGGACAGTCAGTGCCATATTGCCTCCTTGGAGCTGAAGTCCTCAAAAACCATGCTGTATCTCATTAAATCAGCAAAAATCTTCCTGCCATTTTGCTTCTCTGTGTTGTGAAGACTCAGCCACAGCTACAGTCTCTCCCATGCTGAATGTATGTTTAATAAACCTTGAGGCAGTGGAAAGCTGGGCCATCACCCAGAACACTGGGAGAGGACAGCCAGGCAGAAAGGAAGAAATGCAGAGAAGCTCTGCTTGATGTGGTCTCTCCCAGAGGTGAAACTCCCCCACCATTGCCCAGCACCAGAAGTTGAATCTCTTCACAGGGAATTGAGAAGTAACTGTAAAGACCTCACACTGTGACCCGATACAATTTTATCACAGACTTCTGTGATTCAAAAAGGCCACAGAATGCCAACAACAGAGGAAAATGGGGTTAAAACTCTGCAAATCAAGAGTGGATTGTAAGGAATGACTGACTAAGGCTCCACTGATGCTGCCCCATCTGACATGTATGATCTCAATCACATTAGGTGCTGCTGTGTGTCTCATCACATCGAGAGTGAAGTTGTCTTTGGGTATGTAAATTGATTGTGCTTTTCCAGTACCCTGTACAATACTTGATTCAACTTAATCAGATAGCTGAAAAGGAAAGATGCTTTGATAGTTCTTTTCAAGCCCTTACGTATACAGTGTTATGTTCTAATATTTTAGAAACATTTTACATACATAAAATATAAGAAGGATCTTGATTCTATGACTTTTGTTTACATATTTTCAAGAAAATATACTAGTCAGAAACTAAACCAATTTAAAATATTTGACTATTGTACCCCAGTTTCAAAATAATTATAGCTTTCTATGATAATTTAAAATTAGAAATTAATGAGTGTTCCCATATTAAAGTGTTTATCATAAAAGTATTGTCTACATTGGTTATCTGTATCTGAAAATATGGTTTGATAATATATAGAGAGGGAAGGGTTCTGTAGCTGACATTGAAACAAAAGAAAAAGAAAACCCTTTCTATATAGTCAAACTTCCCTTCTCATAACACTTTTTCTAATACTAGCCTTTTCTAACACTATCTTTGGGACATTAAAAGAAAAAATCAACACCAGAAACATGCAAGAGATGCTTTCAGTAGTGGATGCTCTATTGAACTTCCATTCCTCTTTCAGTTTTCCCTGTCAGCTTCCTGCACTGATGTCAGTAATTTACCTTAGATTTGACTTGCTTCTCGTACTGCCTCTCTGAACCCTTACACAAAAGATGTTCAGAAAGAGACTGTGCTGTAGTGATTTCATTCAACCTAGGTGTTTGATTTCCACAGCTCCTTCAGATCCAGCTTGCAAACTTCCACTCTTCAGACAGCTCAGAGAAAGGATACTTTTCCTTTACAGCCTGCTGCCACTGTCATTCTGGATAAAAATGCTTCCTGTTGTGTTTCCCCTTTCAACTTACAGCACTCAGATAGAGCATAAATTGTGGACTTTTTTGTCTCCCACAGGCTCTTTCCTCACAGGTAACTTTTTGGTGAACTTATTGCCCTTCTCTGAGATCCTAGCTACCTTAGTATGGCAGGTAGCTCTAAAGAGGGAGTGACTGTATTTCTCAGGACCTAGATCCACTTGTGACAGAAATAAGCACCATCATGAGCATGTTGTGCTACAGGTATTATGCCTTCCCATTTTCCTGTGGTATCACTCTTCATTCAAGAAGCAATAATATATCTGGAGATCACCAGCTACAGTCTAGAGGAACCACATCAGAAAACAAAACCTGAGACAGAGTTTTTAAGGACCATTCCCCCCCTCCATTTTGTCTCTTCCACACAAATAGAAGTAGTACTCTGTCAAACCAGCAGATCTCTTCAGGATCTGCACCTTTCTCTAGTGAAGGCATGGAAGATAACAGTGTCCTTTCAAGGTGGCAAATTCTTAAGTGTGTTAGAGATTTATGAAACACTTCTCAGAGTAGGCAATTTCCCTTTTAGAGGTTTGTGAGCAAGTCAAGTGAACAACCAGATACTGTGATCCATGTCTTATCCTTTACATAGTGCAGCTAAATGACAACATTGAATAAACTTTTAAGACTTCAAAAAAAAAAAAATGTTCTCCCAGATCTATAGCAAAACTGATAAATTACTATAGTAGTAACTGTTCCTACTTTATCTTAAGTCTGATTCTGTCTTCTTTTACTAGTAAGAAGTGGATCTCTTTCCATCTATACTGGAATGAAGATCACCTACTATTGTATTTTGACATTTTATGTGGACAAGTCTAGGTTCAGCTTGGACCATCTCCTAAATTTTCTCACTGATAAGCTAAATAGACTACTGGAGTATATGTAGAGTATACTTTCCAGCTTTTGTGTCATGACTCAACCCTTTCTGAATGCTTTACAGTTTGTCAGCATGCTTCCTTTATTGTGGATGCAAGCAGTAGCTACAGAATCACAGTCACACAACTGGTAAAGCTGAAAGGGACCACAATAGGTTATTGGATCCTATTGTTTGGCACTTACTCAGCAAAGAAGTTCTTCTCATATTTAGGTGGAATTTCCTGTGCATCTGTTTCTGCTCTTTGCCTCTTCTCCTGTTGCTTGGCACAACCAAGAAGAGCCTGGATCCACCCTCTTGTCACCCTCCCTTCCAATACTTGTAGACATAGACAGCTCATTGTCCACCAGGACTCCCAAATCCTCCTCCATGGAGCTGTTTCCCAGCAGCTCAGCCCCCAGCCTGTACTGGGTCAGAGGGTTATTATATATATATTATATATAATACAGGTGCAGGACCCTGCATTTACCTTTGCTGAACTTCAGACAGTTCCTCTCTGCCCATCTTTCCAGCCTGTTGAGATCTCTCTGAAGGGCTGCGCAGCCTTCTGGGGTATCACCCACTCCTCCACAAATAATTATTGGGATGTGAGTGAACAACAGATAGCCCACGAGTCAACAGTATGCCCAGGGGGCCAAGAAGACCAATGGTATCCTGGGGTACACCAGGAAGAGCATTGCCAGCATGGAGAGGGAGGTGATTCTGCCCCTCTACTCAGCCCTAGTGAGGTCACATCTAGAGTGCTGTGCCCAGTTCTGGAGGGCAACAAATATGGTTAGGGGACTGCAGCATGTCTATTATGAGGACAGATTGAGGGAGCTGAGCCTGTTCAGCCTCTAGAAAAGACAACAAAAAGGGGACCTCATCAATGTGTACAAGTATCTGAAAGGAGGGTGTCAAGGGCATGGTGCCAGGCTCTCCTCAGTGCTGTCCAGCAGCAGGACAAGAGGCAATGGGCAGAAAATGATGCACAGAAGAAGAAGAAGAATTTCTTTACTGTGTGGATGACCATGCACTGGAACAGGTTTGCCCAGAGAAGCTGTGGAGTCTCCCTCAGTGGAGACATTCAAGAACCATCTGGACACAATCCTGTGCCATGTGCTCTGCTTGAGCTAAGAGGTTGGACCAGATGATCTGCTGTGGTCCCTCCCAACCTGACCCACACTGTGATTATGTGATTTCAAATGCACTGGGTTTAGTTCAAAGAATTGCATGAGCGTGTTTTAGTCATGTAAATGACCAGTCTGTTATAATCCACCATGATACCTAATTGCTTTTTTTTTTTGAGAAGACCAGGCTAGGATATTAAAAAAAACATGTATCTTGCAGAGACAGTTGTACCAAAAGCTTAGAAGTGCATTCATCTGTGAACCTGTGAAAGAGAGCTCAGAGACCTTCACTCATTAATGCCCACACCAGCGCACAGTATGTTGAATTTCACAAATCAAGTTTAAAAATATTTTAGGAAATGAAGGTTAATTTTATAAATGTATTTGTGCCCTTTTATTTCCAAATAATCTTATACTGATAAAATTGATCTAATTAATATTCATTGCTTTCTTTTTTTTTTTTATTTTCATAACTTATGTATTGTTTGTGGGTTTGCCACATTTTTATGGCTGCTGTCATTTATACTTTAGGCTAAATGATGCTTGTTTTCAGTTTTGACTAAGCTGAACTTTTGCTGATAGAATTTTAGGCATCTAGTTAAAAAATTATTAAATATTTTGCAATAACTATATAGTCTTTTCCAACTGAGTTTTGCTTCCCTTTTAATTTGTCTCATAATTGTTTTTTCCTTTGTTAAACTGGCCCTTTTAAGCACCAAGTTTATATCTCATTGGTATGTCTTTTATTCCTTTTATGTACTATAGTGAAATCAAGTTGCTGTCATTTGCACCCAAGAAACCACTAATTTTTAGTCCTGTGATTAGGTCCTCCATAACTGTCAAGATGAGGTAAGACAAAATTCCTCTCTGTAAGATGAAACACTCTCTAAGTTAATAAATTGTCATCTATAATTTTTAGACATCTCTAGGATGTTTCAGTACTGGCAGCCTGAAAAAACCCAGCATATGCTGGGCAGATTGAACTCCTCCCCCATTCCTTCCTTTTTCCTGATAAAACACTTTTTCTTCCTACACATAGCAAGATGCTTGAGAGCAATCCATAGCATGGAGGAGAAAGAAAGAGGACAAGGAAAAATTAGATAGGTCAATTAATTATCCTTTAAATACAGAATCAGAAAAGGGGATGGTAGAGATGTGATCAGCTCTGGTCCTAGATTTTTTTGCATGGGTGGCCTTCTTCCTTTGCTTCCTACTGAATGTCCATGGAAAAAGAGCACTCCCATTTAGACAGGTGTAGCACACAGGGGTTTTTTGTGTGTGTCCCAAGGGTGGAAGGAACAACAGACAGCATGCCAACACGGAAGCTGTTCCAAACCATCAAAGCATCTGTCTCTGAAAAGCACATAAATAATACATTTGTTCTGAATGTATATGTGTGATAGTTTATTATATTGTCATATTGATTCATGATTCAAAATTATTTGCCTTAAGATGATATCATTTAAATCAGAGCTGGATGTTTTTCTTTCCCAACAGTGAAATTATCAGTAATAAGGAGAAGACACAGTTTAACTGAATTCTGGTAACTTGGAGCTGAGACTTGATTCTAAATATGCCCTTTTTTTATTCACAACAACCTTCCATTTCACTCTCTTTGTTGTCTGCATCATTGCCTCTACCTTTCTGTCTGACACCACTCTACCTTCCAAACTTGATTTCTGTGTGCATCAAACAAATTAGAAGCTTGGGCAGGGCAAGGGGGGGCAGTTTGAATGTTTGTGTATTAGTTTTGTTCAGATATCTAAAGAAATACAAAAAAAAGGAAATCACAGCTCAAAATAAAGAGAATAAAATGATAAAACCCTGAGGAATTTAAGTTGTTTAACTCCCATCTGTGGCTACTTAAAGATGTATAAATGTAGCACTGGTAATCACATTAATGAGATGCTGAAAATTTGTGAATGATGAAAGTGATGAAGTTTGAAAGAACAGAAAACTGAAAATAATACTTGGCATTGAATAAGCAGATGAAGAGAATTAAGTGCCTACAATTTCTTAAATTCCATTCATAGAAATGGGATTAATGAGATATCTACCATTTCGGAAGCACTTAATGAAAAAAAATCAGCTAACATGCAGGTGGCAGGAGCAAATTCAGTAAAGATAATTTAATTGCTATCACAATTTTGTGTCTATTCCATGAGGATCACTGAAATAAAATAAAAAATACAGTCAAAATTACTAAACTACATTGGTCCAGTCTGCAAAAAAGCTTTGTTTTGAAGTCAGCCTCTTACATGTCCAATGAGAGTTGTTGAAAGATGATTTAGAGGCACATACTAAATATACAAAATATATACTATGAAAGTAATATAGCTGCAGATAGTTTATCAAACCTATTAATTAGAAATAGAATCAAAGAAATTGTGGTATAGGATTTTTCTTTTTAACAAGAATCTTTCTCATTTGGTATTTATGAATGGATTTTAAGAACAAAATTATGAAAATTATAGTTGTGTTTGATAAATTAAACAGTTCTACAGTAATAGCTACATAATTTTAAAAAATATCAGGAAACCTGTACCCTGTTGACATATTCCAAGGAAAAACAATATTAATTTCCCTTTCTTTTATTAAATTTTTAGTTCTTGAACTGTGGACACATATCATTTTACTGTTTATCAAAGATCGCATGAAATTGTGTATGAAACTACATGCATCATCCTGGCTTTAAATTTGCAATTAGAATGGTATGTTTAAGTTGAAAAGTAATATCTGAATCGTAAGATTAAGTGGAGAAATGATAAACAGGTGAAAACTTGCTAAGCAAATTATTAAATTAGTATCAAATTGTACATTCCTTGACTATTGCAAAGGACAGTAAGTAAAGCAATTGCTAAGGGTAGAATTAAATAAAACCTCCCTGGTGTATACAAATTTGGCATAAGGAGAGGAACATAGCTAAGAAATGAGAAAAATATAAAGAAAACAAACAACAACAACAACAAAAACAAAAACAAAAACAAACCAAACAAAAACAAAACCATAAAAAGAAAAGACTGAGAAAGTTTTCCTTCTTGTGGAAAGGTATTTAAATAAATAATAAAAAATCATTTTGTGGTTTTGCATTACTACAATTACTGTTCCATCTCTTTGTAGAAAAGGCCATTAAAGAGCTGTAGTTCTTGAAATGGAATTTTAAATAGAGAAGATCCTCTAAGATTTCAATTGCAAATGTATTGCAGGAATAGCATTTGTTTAGACTTGAGACATAAGCTGCACAGGTTTCTTACCATGTTATAAGTGAGACATATGTCCTGACCTCCAAGTCCTTTTTTTGAGGAGCTCCATGACAACTCTGACAGCAGACCTGTGTTCCGCTCAAATGCAGGAAGTCTCACTACGAAGGTTTATTGGAAGCAGACTTTACTACAAATACTATTAATGCTACTGCTCAACATTTTTATTTCAGTGGCTCCAAAACAGTTGAGCCTCCCCCACTCTTGGTGGCATTTGGACTAATGTGTATTGCTGAGGAAGGAATAATGTTTACACTTACAAAGGCATCTGCTACCAGCATTCTGCAGTACTATCAGAAATTACAGTATTACATGATTTTTCATTATGATGAAAAAAAAAAGAGTTTTGTGCTGTGTTTGACAATAAAGTTATTGTGGAAAAGAAAGAACTGAATCATGCTTGTTCAACTGTTGCTACTTGCCTCAAATCCCTCAGATTTCAGTGTTACCAGTTTCTTCTCTAAGCTGTGAAGGATCAGTATTACAGCAGTGTGCATTTTCTAGAGAATTCTTTCAAGACCTTTTCAGACTGCTCATTTCTTCTCTTACACCTTTCCCTTGCTTGTTCAATTCCAAATATTTCTCTTGACCTTTTGGCCTGCAGCTTCTTGCCACAAACTGCAGAGAAAACCTAAACCTCTGGCTCCTGTTAACCATAGACATGATGTAATCCTGCTTACATTACTTCACTATTTTTTTCAGTATATGCATGTATATGCATATTCTGCTTAACTAGTCATCTGGGGAAGGATGTGAGATCATTTTGTAAGATTGGACCAGAATGGAATTTAAGGGTCGTTTTTATAAGCAAGTGGGCAGCTGCAGTTAACTCTATATGAGGACCTAATCTCTTGACATTTTCTGAATTTTAAACCCTCGGGGTGAAGGTTTTAATATCTATCTATATGCATATTTACAACATTCTAAAACATAAACAAACAAAATAAAGTCAAAGATAAGATGGTACAGAAGTACTTAGCTATTGCAAGCACTTCTGGGCTTCCAAACACATCCATCAACCCCATGGGCTCTACAAATCTGCCTGGATCAGAATGTTATGACACTATTAACATAATCTTTCATACCAGAAACTACTCTTGACTGTTATAAAATCAAAAGACAGGGTTAAACTTTCAGATTTTTTTTAATTAGTGGATTTCAAAGAGAATTTCCAAAGTTTTAAATTACTTTCATTTTAATGTTCCAAAAAAGTGATAAGCCATAGTAGCAGCCTACTTAGCCAATTTTTATAACTATGGATCTTTATTGCATTCCTGTCATTCACACAGTTGCAGTACATGGAGAAGGCAGTTGGCTTCATTTTAGTTCTCAAGTGGCAGGAAAGAAGGTTGAGAAACCATCTTGCAATACAGTTAATATGGCCCTTCTCTGCTTCTAATCCCAATGAGGCACAATCTGAGAGCATTAATTTGTATAAGCAGTTCAGTGCCTGGGCAAGTAATACTGTAACTGTCCAAGTACTGTACATGTGACACAGCTCACAAATTTGTTTCCAGGACATTGACCTTGTATCTCTATATATAGTCAATACTCACACAGACAACAATTACATAATTTCATTAAGCAAACACATATTTTTTGTTTTTCTGTATGCAGTTGAATTTATGTAGTGATGAGAACTGCAGTAGTTCCTTTTTAATTCTTCAGTATCTTGCTTTACAGTCCAAGGGTCTATCAGAAGACAATATTCCCTTCAGAGATTTTTTGCCCTCTAGCATGTTTTTCTGACATCTGTAGTGGAGCTATGAGATTCTTTAAATAAGGAGCTCAAATAAGTTTATTACAAAACAATTTTGTCTTAAACAAAAATTACTTATGAGAAAATAAATTAATTTTAAGCCCTACACATCTAATATCCTTCTTCATTACAGCTATAGCTGAAATTATCCGTTGTTACTAGTCAAAATCTCTACAGTTGTGTACAGAATCCACGTTTTTTAAAAACCCTCATATTAACTATAAACTCTGTGTAGGAAGTCCTAGGAGCCCTAGTTGTATCTTTTGTTTAAATTTCCTCACAGACATATTTTCTTTATGATAATTTTCAAGAATGTCTTAGTGAGGATATTACATTTTGCAAAGCTGTTTTAACATGAGCCTAGGCAGAAATTATACACTTTATTCCACCAAATTAAAGGAAGAAAGCAGAAATTTGCAAGTAGTCTTAATTTCACTGCACTTTTAAGTAAGAACCTCAGGAGTAAACAAGTTGTTTCAGTAGAGCTGGCCTAAATTGAAAAGGCTCCATATGCTAATTTTAGAGGTGCTCGAAGTAACCAGACATAATTTCAACAAGTCTGTCATTAGCCCTGATTTGTTTCTCTTGGTTTCAACTGCCTCTATTAATTTCTCAACCTGTCAACTTTTATATAAAACAAGTTTTGTCATAAGAAAATATATTTTCACCCTCCTTTTTCTCCATATACTTTGGGTTGTGGCTGTAAAGAGATTTTTTCCCCCTAAGTCTTCTGAATTCTGTATTGAAGTACATGACAGGTACTGAGTCAAAACCTATTATTTTTAGTATAAGCACCTTGGTTGTATACTTCTTAATCAACAGTGTTTTAAAAGAAAATAAACTTTTAACAGAAAAATTTATAAACCGGTTCTGTCTCTATGTCCTTTCTTACAAGAATCAAATAAACCTTTTACATTTTTTGAGATCCTCTCCACTTTCTGAAATACCCTCAGCTTTCCCTCATTCGTACCTACTCTTCATATATATAGAGACATATGTAGAAATTATTAATATAATAATTTCTACATTTTCTCTTTTAGAAATGGTCAAGGAGCTGAAATTCTTTTTCATTGTTTAACCTATGCTGCTCCTGCTCTTCGTCCAGTGCTAATTGTACTTTCTCTATATATTGAATAGATAACATGCAGCATTATTCTGAGTTTTTGACAAGGATAAAAAGCTCGTGGAAAAAAAACAAAAACCAAACCAACTAAAATGTCAGGAAGCAATATATCTTTGGAAGCTTACACAGAATGGTGGGTGTTTTGGGAGCACAACTGAGGCTTCCCAGAAAGTTCTACTTCTGCTCTTTTGAGCTTCTTGCATTGTTTCATGACATGACCTCTGAAGACATCACTGTGCTTCACTTTACTTCTGTTTAATCATCTACAGATCATTTTCTCGTTAGTACTTTAGCTTCTGCAAAACTCATCCTAACCTCTCAACAGAAAAAAAAAAATAAAAAAAGAGCTATAAGGGACAGTGAGAAATTCAGAATCTACATGTTTAAGAAAGTAAAATATGTAATTAAAAGATAAGATTGTTAAATGCGTTCACCTGTTGTCTGAAAAACTCTCCTCCTCCAAAGGAAAATGTATGGTGAAAAATGCAAATATTATAATAAAAATATAATAACTATATATTATAAAATAAATATATACATACAAATATGTATGCTTATGTTCATATTATACGATAAATATAAAAATAAAATATTCCCCAGAGAAATTTGGGTTTAAAAATTTAAAAAAATAATCGACAAAGTACATTGGCAGTAAAACTTTTTCCATCTGTACCATAAATATATGTGCTCAAGATCAAGCTCCTTTGTAGTACTTGTGTTTACTAAAAGATAAGAAATTAGTATCAAAATTAAATCCATGCATGCATTTAAAAAATTTGGCTATAACACAAAATTAACTACAAGACACTGCAGCTATAAGTACCATATAGAACTTCAAAAACAACAGTGGATGGAAATTATATAATATTTGACATTTAAATTCTGGAGAAAGATGAATTTTGAAAGACTTGGTCTAATAATGAAATTAAATAATCTTGTCTTTAAAATGTGTCACTTATTGACCTCAAATCATCAGCTTGGTACAGCTCAATTTTATGCAATAGACTGAAGAAAAAAAAATTATCAAATTAAGTGAATAACTTGTGTCTAAATAATTCTGCAATTATTTTAAAATCGAGGGTTTCTTTGCCTCCTAAAAAGAGGTCGGGAAGGAAGGGATTAAAATTTGGTGGAGTGTAATTTGTAAGGCTTAAATCAATACACAAGACAATCAAAGAAAATTTCAGATAGCTTGTCCTTCCCTATTGATTTCTACCATAAAGTTCTAGAAGTTATAAAGCATGACCTTTCCTTATTCAAATATAGAAATATTTTAAATATGAATATTAGTCATTGCAAAATAAAATTAGATGTTGCAAAATAACTTGATTATCATTGTATAAAAGTGATTCTGCAGAAGAGTGTGAGTATAATGTTAACAACTTAATGTTATGTAAATCACATGCTGGAAATGTGGAAGAAATATGCATTTCTCACTGTTAGTTCCTGAAACATGGAAATATTATAGCTGCATGCAAGATGACATGATGATTTTCTGGCTTGTGCTCTGTAGGAGCAAGGGTCTTCTACAGGATTTGTGGAAATGGTGACAGTCACTCTTGAACGCTACTTGATGATCTGGAAAGCTGTTTCTTTGGAGTCTGAATTTCCTTTGACTTTCCTAACTCCATTCCCACACTTCCATGACTTTGCAAACAACACAGACAATCACAAATTAGGTTATTTTTCTTCCATGAGTATTCCAAGTGATTCAAGTATTGCATATGAAGATACGCTTTCACAATTTTACCCCAGAATTCCAGATATCAAAGTGTCTTCTCACATAGTCATTACCTCCTTTACATGATCTCCACCTGTACATGTTGGGGGTTTCTTTTTGTTGTGTTTTGTTTCGTTTTTTAATTCAAAGAACTAATTTAATCTTAGTAAATATAATTCTTAGAGTATCTGTGGGCTAGAACTGCAGGTTAAACCCTTAATCTTGCTAAGAGAAACCCATTGTTCTGTGACTTCCAACTGCACTGAGTTGTCTCCACACTGGAGATTTCTGTTGCTGGTCATACAGAAGCACTTCTCAAAGGTGACAGTGCTCATTCCTCTCACCACAGAAACACCCTGAGAAGTTTTGCAATATTAGAAAAAGCAGTTGGCAGCATGTCATTTCTGCCAAGGAGGAGGTTTAATGCCTTTGATTGTTTTAATGCCTGGAAGAAGCTCCATTTCCTCCATGAGCAAAGAAAAAATGTTTATATTTATAGTTAACTACTATAGTCTTCTCTTTTTTCCTCCTTTGTCACTGATTGAGAAGAACATGTCAATACAGAGATTTAAAGGTATGTCTCAAAGAGGTCTGTTTGAGGCTCAAAAAGCACCTCAAAGAAGCTTTTCTTCCTACAGTTCTTACTGACTGTGATTAAATGGGCCAAGACAGAGTGAAGCACCCCTGGAACAGCAGAGTAAGCATAATTACACCAATCATTTCATGGAAAGGAAGCCTACATGTGTATGAAAAGGACTGAGAAGTACAAGGGAAGCAAGGAGCAAATACACACATGGGTGCTAAGGGAGATGTATTTGTTTACTGAAGCCTTGCAACACTAACAATTACCTTACCATCAAGAGACCTTTACACTTGGGGTTGAGAAAAGTAGTATCCAGACCGCCTGTTGGGAAGCCTGTGCTTTAGGATTTCATCCTGTCAATGCAAATAGTTGGTTAGTTTTATGAATCGTAGAATTGTCTTACCACTAATTCATTAGTCTAATGAGTGTGCATTTAAAGTTTTCACAAAATAGAACTTTTCCCATACTTTGAAATTCAAAACAACAGTTTGTTCATAAAATTGGGATAATTTAATTTCCAGTAACAAAGATTTTATGCCACTTTGGGTTTATAAGTGAAACCAGCTGAATTAAATTAAATAAATTTGCAAGTAGAGCAATTCAAAGTAATTACTTCAGTGGGGCTCAGCATGGCCACAGCGGTTTTCCTGTGACTTCAAGTCTTACCATATCCATGGAAATGGACTCCTGTACAGAAACCTTTTCAAAGTCAAAGAAGATCTGAAGTACACCCAAGCTGCTGATTTCTGGCCTTTACATATGCCAAAAATGTGAGGAAAGTTATGCCCATGTGTATTAGAAGAAAAAGGAGGGTATATTTAGATTAGGGAACTGATAGCAAGGGCTGATGAGCACAAATCACAGAAGCAACACTTAATAAATTATGGAAAAGGCAAAGAAGCTTTTGGACAACTCAGGCATTCAAGCTCTAGCTGGCTATAAACATGACCCAACTAGAGTCATGATCAATAAGGCAATAAGGTTTCTCTGAGAAGTTTCAAATGGCAGTTTGACAATCTATCAAAAAAAAAAAAAAAAAAAAAAAATAGATAACCAAGATC
>VZRH01004253.1:264799-349157 GCA_013397555.1 Urocynchramus pylzowi | reverse complement strand
TATATATACTTTTTTTTCTGCAAATATGAGTTTTTAAACACTGGGCAGTACTGTCAAGGCTTGGTGACTACCGATAGGCTGAAGACCACAACCAGCCATGTTATGACTTATCAACATGAAATAAGGGCTTCACTATCTGGCTTCAACTGAAATGGCACATGTCTACCTCCTCTGGTTTATCAAGCTCTAACACTAGCTACCTCATCTCATATGACATTTCCACGTGAGATGGGAACTGACAGCATAGAACCACAGGGAAATTTCGCCGTGGGCCCGAATATATATATGGGGGAAATGGTCTTGTGGAGAGAGGACAAGATGATAGTAAAACACCTTGGCGCTAAGCCTGGATGAGCAACTGTCCATGCAGCTTTACTGCAGACTGCCTGACAGAGTCCTGTCACAGTTGCACTCTCAGTGCAAATGACATTCTCCCAGACACATTTGGAGCTGACTTCTGCAGCAGACCAAGGATGGTAGGCACGATATATGAGATGACTTCTTTGGAACGAGAGTTTGCTTGTATAAAGGGACAGTGTGCGACCCACACTCTGGATCAGAGAAAAGCTGCTGTGCTTTTTATTTGCAAGTATAGGTGAGATGTATAGCCAAAGGAGTGAGGATAGCATCAGATGGGTCTGTGGGAGCTGTGGGTGCCTATAAGCTTTAAAATGCATGTTCTCTAAAGGAAACCACCTCTCTCCAGAAGAGCACCCAGAGCAGAGAGTAACCTCCTCAAACTGTCACTGTGGAGATATATATGGAAAGTTTTATGGAGTTTTACTGTAAAGACAGTAGGGTAGGACTAGACAACTGAAGGCAGAGATTTAGGTAGCGGGGACGCTGCAGAATGAAACTAAAATGAATAATGTTAGGTGAAATAAATGCTCCCTGGCTCCACCTGAATGCTAGCTCCTCCACTAAATCAGAAGGTTAGTCAGGAGGATTAGTAGCAGTAGTAGGATTAATCCTGCTCCTGTTGGTCGTAATGAATGGAACTAGGTGATCTTGAAGGTTCTTCTAACCCAAACCATTCTATGATTCCATTCAATAATTTCCCAGAAGCAGCAATGAACTTCTGGAAGGTACAGTGATCTACATCACATACAGCTTGCTGGGTCCTAACCCTCCCCCCACCCCAGGGGGTGATGTGCCACCAGAACGGGCACAGAGCTGACAAAGCAGCCCACAGGGCAAGAGAGAGCCAAATAGCAATGGACAAAAGGATTTTGTTGTTTTCTCAGGAATATCTGCTTTTGATTGTCCTGATAATGTTGAAGAGAAATTATTAATTTATTTCATTTAGCTTGCTATGAGACTTTAGGACTCACTCTGCAAGTTTTATTTATGTGAAGAAAGACTTGCACAAGAATAGTCCTGGTAAACTACCGATGACTATACTCACGTCTGTGCAAGCTTTATTCATATTATCAGGCTCTTTTAAGCTATATTTGCATAGAGTACGATGAAGAATATCTTTGCAATTCCCCAAAGGGAATGCATGCACTTTCATTTCTGGTTTTCAGACACTATAAAAAGGGAGTGAAAGAAACAATTTGCTGGAGAAGAAATCATTATTTTACTTTTTTTAATCTAAGAGCACTTATTACTTCTTACTAATCCTAAATGCTTATTGCACATACAAATATTTAATTGACATTAGAGTTTATCACTGTAATAGGATATAGATTATCATAAAGGCAACATAAAACATTACTGCACAGAGCTGTTAAAAAGGCCTTCTGATTGGCTCTGCAAAACAGTCTTGTGCACCATGCTTTTTGCAGGCATGTTTTTTTAGGAAAAACTCCAAGTATTCTGATGGGTCACCAAAGGCAGAAGACAGCAAAGAACCCAGAGCAGAGAAAATGTTGTTGTAGTGTTCAGACAATAACAGACACTTAAGTCTGGCTTCAATTCTTTCTGTCACAGATAACTGAATAACCATGATCCACTGATTAAACACCACTAGAAAATGAGGGCAATTATTTTCCTTATTCACAAAGTATTTGTGATAGGAATGTGTAAAAAATTTTACCTAGAAAGTAGAGAGAAGAAACTGGTTTACAAAATACACCTCAAGAATTGCTCAACCAATTTTATTCAAAAAGCAAATTTTTCCACCTTTTCTAATGAAAAAAAGCCTGGAAAACTCCTAGTACCTTTCAGAAAATTATGAGCATTTTGAAATAATGAGACAAAATTAAAAAAAAAAAAAAAAGTTTTCAGTGTGCACTATGGATTCAACTCTTTATTTTTTAGTTAAAATATAGTTATAATAAAATTTTCATGACTCATGAGATGTAACAACTTGTTTGACATTGGATGTAGGTGTGGGCAGACAGACAAATAAAGCAGGAGCAGTGCTAGTCCAAATTGTGGTAAATATTTTGAGTACTTAGGAAGTCAATAAAAGTTTTGCAGTTTCTGGCTAGCTTTTCCTTGATTTTCCCCCTGAATATTACAGTGAGGGGGAAGATATGGCCTGTGGATCCAATCACCTCCAGTGGTGATATTTTTTCCTAAATGAGAAAGCATAAGGAAAAGGCCTAAACTGATCCTACTTTATCCTTTTCTGTGTCAGTGCTATACTGATAATTTTTGTGCCTTTTTGCAATATATATTGTAGAAGGATTAATGACTCTGGTTCTCCCTTTTGTAGAACCATTTCTGGAGGAATGCAGGGATTATAATCTGTCTCCCCTGTAGAGCATTAGATGAAAAAAATCTTAAAGAGCATTGTTAGAAAAACACCTTGTAACAGGAAAAGAATAGAGGTGGCAAAAGGAGAAGTTGATTTCTGCCTTACTTTTTACTACTTAATACCCCAAAGAGTCAACCTGAAGAATACACACACACACACACAAACAAACACACACACACACACGCACAGAGGCATCATATTTGACTGCAATTCCCACAGTGGACTTCCACAGGACCCCATTTGCCTTCTGCATTTTGAGGTTTATCACACCAGCTCCAGTTTAATTTATATTTTTCTTTTCTACTATATTGTTGCATATCTGAGCTCATCTGTGTTTCATCCCTGTACTACAAAAGAACACTAAAAGTATAACTAGATTATTTTGTAAATTTCATTTCTGAAGGTCCTCTGACTTTTACTGAATTCAGTGATATTTAGGCCATATAGTGCTTTATCTACCCTTTTTGCTCACTTCAACTTTCCCAACAAATGAGAGAAGTAAACCGTAGGGGGGGTTTTGACTTTAAAAAACACTTATTTTCTAGAAAGTCAGAACAATGGAAACAAAGTGTTTCAAAAAGTAGATCCTGCTCACTATTGTACTTCCAGAAGCCTGAACTGTCCCATTTCTCACAGATTTTAATTCATTAGTTTTCTTTCAACTTTGAAAATTAACTTATTTCCTTTCTCACTTGTATTATGATGTCATACCAAAAACTAGCTATGCCAGGACATCAAAGAAATGAACAGATCACCTAATTCTGTGATCTTGACAGCAGTGTGAAGAATATTTTCCTGACTCCTCTATCTCTACTTTGTATGCAATGGGGATTGTCTGACATTTAGTAAATTCTATCATCTTGATTTCTAGAACTCTATTCAGTGGTAGTAAAATTTGTCCCCATACAATTCTGTTTTTTGATTTCCATTAGTAGTTAAATTAAAGTTTGATCTGTGTGGATTTGTAATCATGTTGCATAGAGGGTGTGTTGTTTGTTTGTTTGGGTGGGGTATTTTTGACTATTGATGTTGCTGTTGGTTTGATTTGGGGTTTTTGTCCCCAGTGATGTATGACCTGGGAAAAATGAGGTAAGTGCCTGAAATCTCTCTCTGCAAAGGAACAGATTTTCCTTTCATGGGCTATTTGAACACTGCCTGCCACAGTGAATATATTCTCATTCTTCCTTGTTCCAATTTTGCAAGCCAAATCTGCTTCAAACAGAAAAGTAATATTGAGGAACCCTATATTTAGTCTTCTTGTAATATGGCATAGCAGCAGGAGAGGTTCTAGCAATCAGCTGGAGTTCTGCTGTTTCCTTGGTTGACATTAGCTGGAGAATCTCTTTTCTCGAGAGGTGCAGAAACTAAAAATGATTCTGTAAATCTGACTCTGATGTTACAAGACCACATTGAGGGGAAGCCACCACTGGTTCATTCGAAACACAAATTGAAAAACTTGTCAACTTTAGAGATGATACACAGAAATATGCTCCAGATTTAGAGCATGTGTTTTGTCATTTCTGAAGACTTTCAACAAAACTTTCAATTTACTACTGTTTTCAGCTTACTTAAATAGTGACAAAATCACACACATATTTCTTTTCTTTTTTGGAAAAAAAAATATTCCACTTTCAGAAGCAGGATTTGGAACATCTAGTTCCCAGGAAAAAACATTTTTAGGAAAGTACAATTTTGTCTGGTTTTCATAGTCCACTGGTGATTGCCAGCACCTGCAATGAAGACTGGCCAATATGCTTATCTTCTCCATTTGATGAAACCAAATCTATAGAAAATCCAAATCAGATGCCATAATGTCTTAAGTAGAAGAATCCTACTACCCACACATGGCTCCCCGCTCTGAATGATGCTTTGGGAATGTGAAGCAGGCAAGCTCATAGGTCGATGCTGAAAGGTATGACCCTGTTGGCCCCATATTTTGAAACATGCCAGAAGCCTGTGTACAAATAGTGCTCTTTTCCTCACTTCACAAATTTCAGCAGTTTAACAAGTCCCTGAAGTGAGGCAGAATGCAAAGCCTCATCCGAAGCATCACAACAAGAAGCTGGAAACCCTCTGGAGATCTGCAGTCCGCCAGTGCCTCCACTCTGCTGATCTTGTCTAAGCTGTGCTGAATGAAGGTCAACCTTTCAATTAATGCCTATTCCACCGTAGCAAATTACTTTTTTTTTTCCCATGAATTGATATGATATAGGAGACTTTTTTTATTATTAATAATTTAAAGGTTCTATCTTTATTCCCTTATCCAATGGCCTGCTTTAAAGCATTAGTGGAGAATACTAATAGGGCTACTTTCACATGGGATGTGTTGGTGTAAGAGATAGTACCTATAATAAGGTTGAGCATGAAGCATAGGTAATCCCCAGGTACTTTGTGATATTTGATTTGATTTGTGGTCCTTTGCAAAAGACACAAAACATGCTTGAACCTGATAAATGTCCTGTAAGAGAAAGAAAAATGTCTGTTGGTCAGAGACCAAAATTACTCCCAAGGGGATATGTTGCTTTAAGAAAGAATATTTTCCATATCCAACTTATTGCTAATAGCACAATGAGCTAGAGGAAGAGACAGAGAAAGGCCAGATTTAGATAACTCTTCAAAATCCTTCTATTTAACCTGCAATAATGCAGTGTAATAAAGTTTTACAAAGAACAAATTCTTCCCATAAGTATTTAATTAACGATTAGCAGGTTTGGAGTGGTTTACTTAAACCGCTGCTACCTTTACCTCTATGCTTATAAAACATGTCAGTAGACTTCAGAAATTTATTTTTCTCTTTTCCTAATACCTTTTCCTGATAGGAGTCTATATTTTCATTTGCAGGTTCACAGCACCTAAAATTTTGGGATACTGCTCTTGCTTGTCTACAATTAAATTATTGCTATGAACAGCACTGCAGCTTATGCAGCCTGTCTTAAAATTGTGTTCTTCAAGGCTCAGACTAGTAATGGCAGAGGATATTTTTAATAAAGTCAGTAGGTAATGTTTTCCCAGTTCTATTTGTCAAACAAAAGGTTTATTTCTCATCAGAACACCCTTGACTTGGCATCCAAACTCTCGCAACATGATGACCTTGGGAAAGAAACAACTGGAAGATTCTTAGCATTGGAATTTTTTGTTCTCCATCACTTTCTGTTTGGCTTCAAGTGCCTTGTAGTTTGTGGATGTTAAACCATTATATTCTTGAAGAATAAATACTAATATATATATATATATATATATATATATATATAGTATAATTTTGGGGGTTTTAATTTTGTGGAACCTTCTGTTCCACAAGCACAAACATTTATTTTGATTTTTTTAAATGTCTTTGGTGATACGGTCCTCAGCACACTCATGAAATTTGAAGAAGTTAAAAATTATAGAGAGAAGATGGAACTTGCTGAATATCAGTGAGACTCATGCAGTACAACAGACATATCTCACACAGTGTCTGAAGAGGACCCCAAAAGTAAGGAAACCTTCTGGAGATAACAAATAGAAGAAAAGCTTTGAAAAGCATCTTTATGATTTGCATAACTGGGCTATTTCAACTAACCATTATTCAGACATTAAAGTAGACCTTTCTAGATGTTTAAAACGTGTAAATGTCTGAACACAACTAGTGGTGAGACAGTATATCCTAAAAGAATATAGGACCAAAGAAGCCATGTACTTCAGAAGTGAGATGTCTAGTATTCAGTAGAATGCCGGTCTTGCCACCCCTAGGGTAAAATGGTATCTATTCCCCTTTTCATGAGCTAAATCAATAGCATTAATTATCTTAACTAACAAATATGTTTCTAAAGGAAAAGGCTAAAAAAGGGTGTTAAGTGCTTCAAAAATGACAACACTGACATCTTACACATCTTGGTGTTATGGTTTGATGTCTTAAATCATTACAGGAAAAGAAATGACACTGCTTGTTCTATCCTCTTGGTGAAAGTGGCTGACAGAAGGACTTCATCACACACACACCACACACAAACTTGCATAAATGCACACAGAAGGTTTGCACTAATCTAGTTATCACCAGCACTGAAAACACTACTCTTCCTTTTATTCTTTTTGATAAAAACTGCAAGCATCTCCTAGCTTTTCTCATTAACGTCTCTTTTCTATACTTATCAGCATCTTTTCCACATTATTGGGGCCATTTTCCAAACAATCATTTGAGAGAAGGGGAAAAGCCAAAGCAATAATGGGCTCAGGGTCACAATTGAGACTGCTCCATATAATAAGCAAACCTGAAACAGTAAACTGAGAAAGAAAGAGGGAAGGAGAAGGAGAGAAAAGAAAATGCTGACTTTGGGTCAGGGGTCAGCTCTCTGATCTCATTGTCAGCGCCTCTGCCTTTTGCGTTATGGAATTTGTCTTTCATTACCCTGTCTGCCACTCCTGTCAATACACCCTGAAAAGACTCCTCAATAGGAAATTGTAAAGTTCTGGTTGAGGTAACAAGAGGAACTACCCGCTGAAGCCAGCTTGTGGCTCACTGCCGTTTCCTGGGTCTCCGCCCTGGTGCCACTCTTCCCCCAGCATTGCCTCACAGAGCATCAACAAGGACTGCAAGGAGAGAGGGTTACACAGCCCACCCCACCCCTTCCTCCAGGCAGGGCTTCCCTGCTGCTTCAGGGAATGCGGAGCTTTAATATCTGAGCTCCTCAAGTGCTGCAAAGGCAAACAATGCAGGAACACCTACCAACACAAAGAACATTGCAAAATCATTTGTTTCACCGAGAGAAAGAACATAGTGATTTTCTGAAAAAGGACATGAGGCAAAAGGAAGACTCGGAGTATGGTAACGGGAACGCTAAGCATTGTATACGATGAAGATATCTAGTTCTGGTTTATTCCCTCTAACTTCCTACCTTTAAAAGACTGGGGATTGCCATCATAGTTAAGAGAGTTATAATCTCCCCTGACATTTGTACTACATCAACTTATACTGAAGGCCTTTCCAATTGAGTACTCAATTATCATTAGCACTGCTGAATTCTCAAGTGGCATTTTTATTTGGTAGAAATTAATGAACGATTTTCTGTTTTCAAACAAAAATACTTGTACATTAAATCCCATGTGAAATGTCAGATTTTCCTTTGTTTTCAGTTTATCCTTCAATTTAAGTAATACTGTATTCAAATGTGCTTTTTCTTTTTTTTTTAATTTGAAGTGTTTTCTTAAAATTGGTGCAATCTACTTAAATTTGTGATGCAAACCCTAAATTTATTTATATGACTGGTGGACTTATAGAACTCTTCACTGGAAAAATTTGCTTGAAATAAAGAATCACGTGTTCACTCTGTTTCTGAAGTTCCAGCAAACTGTAATTAAAGTTTTGCTTTTTATTTAGACACAATCTAGATCACTGAATTTTAAAATGCCACTGTCTTTGGAGGTACACAGAGATCTCTGAAGCCACTTAAGTCTACTCATAAATATGCTAGGATATGTCTATTCCAGCTGCAAAACACTATCAAAGATTACCGAGTTGTGGTATGATTAATTTAATCCAGTCTAATTCAGCTTCCACTTCTTATATAGGGGAGAGCTCACTAAGGAGGATGCTTTAATTTCTGTAACATTTTCTTGAAAAGTCCAAAGCAATCCAGCAGTGTTTTTCCTAAGTAGTTTAGTCCTATCAACTTAAGAAAGTATTCTGATATCATCCTCTGTAGGTTGATTACTTTCCCTACAGTTTCTCAGTCTAGAGGAAAAAAGACATCTACACCAAATCTATCTACACCAAATTTTGACATCACCATGTGCAGGAGTTGCAACATGGGAAAGAAGGGAAGATGGGTAGGGTATGGTGTGGGAAGGAAGGAAGGAAGGAAGGAAGGAAGGAAGGAAGATGACACTATGCCAATTTGCTAGCCTTTGGAAAAAAGAAGAGGAGACAAAAGAGGTTTTCATCCCCAAGCTCTTGATACTGGCATGAGTTGTTTTGTCAGATATGTGAGAAGCTTCTCACAGAAGCCATTCATGTTTCTCCTCTTAGCCCCCACCCTCCCTCCAACCCAGTTACAAACCTGTCCATGCAAACCCAACAGAACTATTCAGAAAGAAAAATTAACAAACCTTAAAGGATCATGGGAATTTCTCCATGACAGAAAAACTGAGGCTGGACTTTTTTTCCCTAAAATTGATATGTTCTCATTCGCAGTGAAATGAACTTTTGACCAGTCCTATTGTCTTTGTTTTGCATAATCAGATTGGTTCATCACAATGGTTCTTTGCATCCTAATAAATCCTAAAAAGGGACAGAGAGTCTGATCCAATCTGGAATTTTGGAGATTATCTTAGAAATGAGAGCTCTTAATTCTTGTTCGGACCCCTAAATATCTTCTCATCACTCCCCATCCTACATGGATAACCAATTGTGCTTCAGATGTTATATGTCATAAAGTAGCCATGTAATACCATCTTCTGTCCTTACTGGAGACTGTAGGACATCAGTAGGACAGACACTTTCATAGACAGGTGTATTTGGCAAAGGCTGGTATCTGAGGAGGCTTATGTGATAAAGCCTTTCAGGAGCACTGTTGTAGAATAAATGCCATCAAGTTCATTTGGATAAAAAGTAAATTACACAGGTGTCCCCCTCAGACCAAAGTAAGCTGATTTATCTATTATGAAGTAGTTCCAAATGCTGATACAAAGATGAGCTTTGGAATGTGGAAATTTTGCTTTTTCTTTTCCTCAGATTTTCTTATGTGCTTGCACCAGCATAGGAAAGCTTAGCATTGTATCTTAGAAAAAATCACTTGAGCTATTTATTTGTATCTTACTGGTAGGTAAAGTCTAACCCAACTCAAAAGTCAAACTGTGCCTTTTCAGTACACAAAAGTGAATTTCACTCACAGCAATTCCACTACCCAATTTACCAACAGATGTTAATTTACAGGGAGATCTATTCAATGATTTGTCCTTCATTAATAGACACTATGTAATAAAGTTTTCCCCAATAGCTTTCCACAGCACACTTGCTCCCAATTTGGTTGAAGTCCAGTCTTTGCTATAAAGTACAAAATACTTGGCTGCTAACTAAAAAAATATAGCAAGCAAGAAACACTTTTTAATTAATATAAAAGAAGTAGTTGTATTATTAACAGTGGTACTGGGAAAAAGTCAGTTTTATTTTTCCTCCTAAATTATTATTATATGTCTCCCACTGCTGGCATTTTCTTTGAAATAATCGTCCTTTTTCCAAAAGGTAATGGATACTTTTACCGTCCATACTTTCCCTTTATGAGCATTTATAAGCCTCACTGCACATACTTTATCCAACAGGTAAGGTTCTACCTTATAAAAAAGCAATTTAGCTTTATAGATTTGGCAATACTGAACACTTGGTTAAATGAAGGGTGCCTTATTTAAGAAATGGCATATCTGAAAAGGCCTGTTATCACAGCTTTAAGTCAGTGTAAAAACACTATCCAGTACACTGCTTTGATATGGACAGAAAGTATTGTTTCTGGCATATTCTCACATTGGTGGGTGCCTGGAAATCTTTCTGTACATGCTTCTGTTTAGCTGGAGAAAAGATGGTGTATAGCTTGGGGATGATTTTTTTATTTAAAACTGTGTTCTTTGTTTAGGAAAACATTTGTACAGAAATTTGACATATTAATTGGTCAAGTTTTTAAGATACATTGCTTTTCAAAATAAGGGACTTCAAAGAAAGCACTTCTAGAACATGATTATATCATAATGAAATTTTATGGTTTTAAATGTTACACTTTCCATATTCCAATCTTAGCCAATTTAACATTCAGACATCCCAAAACTGTGTTTATTTGAAAGAAAAACAAATCAAAAATGGCAGAAAGTTGTAATTAAATACTAGGGTTTATAATGTTAATGTGATTAACATTTTATAACAACCTCAGGTTATACTATATTATTTTTAAGCTGGCAGAAAATAAAGTATGCAAATACTAGGGCATTTGAGGGTCACTTCAGGAGCTGTGCCTATGGTCATTTTTTATTAGAACATTAACTGATTGACTTTAAAAGATAATCTGTTAAACAAAATAAGAGTAAATTTGCACAATTTAAAACTTAACAGGAACACTTTATTTTCATTCAGCACACAGCAGTNTTTTTTTTTTTTTTTTGGCGGGTCTTAGTTGAAATTAATATAACTTTATTTTATTTTGTGGTTTGGTTGGGGTTTTTTTTCAGAATGGGGTGGTGGGGTTCTGGTGTGGTTGTTGCTTTGAGCTGGGACTTCTTTGTGATAATCTAATTTGAAAAGGAGCAGATGATCTTAGTCTTCAAAGTGACAATATCTCTCTACTTTTGAAACGTTCCCCAACAGACCCAAAAAACCCTTCAGCTTATTTGTCCTGGTGATCCTTTTGCCATAACAAAGTTGGGGAAGTTTCTTACAACTCTCTATTATTGCATTTTGTAAACAATTTGGTTGCTAGGACTTTAGAGCTGTTGTCACCCATAATCCTCTCTTGTGTGCCATTGACAGAGTGACCTTCATACTCACTGGCTCATCCATCATACAATGAACTTTTCACTCTACACCGTGCTCATCCCTTCCGAGTAAGGAAAACCTTTGTCTGCATCCCACTTTGCCATTCACTGGAGATTCTGTACTTTTACAAATGTGTACCATGAGAAATGAAAAAAAGGAGGAAGTGGGAAAAAAAATCACTAGTTCAGCACCTTTGAAAGTAAGTACAGATGGCTAGCTTTAAAGCACATCTATCATTCTCATTTGGAGCTCTTTATCTCATAGGCCGCCCCCACTTGTGCTGCCCCACTGGACAGAAGACACCCAGTGAATCAGTAACAGGGCAAAACTAATTGCCATTTGAGAAATGCACTTTCCCTGCATTGCAGGATGCTCTGTGCCTTTGTCTCACATCCCTAAATTTAAGGATCCCATTAAAAAGATTTTCATTTTTAAATCATCAGCAAACTCTGTAAATGAAATATATTAACAAATGAAGATGAATTGATATTTTCTACCTTTTGTAATTGGCAAAGTTTACTTTAAAAATGGCTACACAAAACATTATTAAGGACAAGCAAGTCATCCTGCTCAGATGATCATGCACAGGGTCTTGAGTACTCCTGCACTACAATATTTCTTGGTCCTCCAGAGAACAGGTTAAAACATTCAACTCTGGTGCCATTCTATTTGTATTTAATCCTTATTTTTCTCTGTTTTTATTGGCATAACACTTGACTAAAACCTAATCTTAGGATTTTAAAGTCACCTCTTCAGCTGCTTATATGAATAATTTCTATATGCATATAGATCCAGCAGAGAGTATCAATAACTATGTAGTTAACCCCTGGAAAAGAAAAAAAGGAGTATTTACCCTTAAGTTAGCACAAGGCAGAATGTAATGGAATATGAAGTGGATTATTGGATCCCATGACTTGCTATTATTGTATCATTTGTTTGTTTGATTTTTTCCTTTTTTCCAGAGATTTTCAGAACTTTTTTTTAATAATATACATCTATTCATTTTTTTAAATTATATGTGAGACAATAAATCATAGAAAGACCTCAAGCTTAGAAAAGGGGAAGAGAGCTATTTAGTGATATAGCTGATGTGAGAAACTAGGGACTGGTAACGGTACATCACTGACATTTTCAGATAATGAATGTAAGTAGATTTGGTTATGTGTAAAACCTTGTTTCATTTTCTTCCTGAAGGTAGAGGTATACTCCAAACTTTTCCTATTTACTGGTATTTTTCACAGTTATATGCAAACAAATTTGTATTTCCCAAGAATTTATCTGCCTTTATTAACAACAAAATTCTCCAACAAACCAATCAAAAAAAAAAAAAAAAATAAAAAAAGAAACCCACCCCAAACAAGAAAACAAACCTTTTAGACTAAAATCCATTACAGGAAATATGATTATGTTATAAATGCCCTGTGAACATTTTTTTCCTGTTTCATATTTCATTTGAGAATCTTTCTACTTTGTATTCTAAAATTTTAGTGCCTTTATAAACCCAGAATCATGGACCTGAACTCTATTTCAGAGATGTTGACATAATCAAATTAACATAACCTGAGTAATTTCCACCAAAGAAAGTGAGTAATTACAACACAGGAGAGTGAAGTATCTCCCTAAAAACCATTCACTTGTCAATGTTTTGTCAGGCCTTACACTCATTCATTGGTATTTTCTCCAGCCTTGTTTCCTAAGTGCTTAATCTGTGAAACAGCAAACCTTTATTTCCCAGCTGCATAGATTCCCTCATCAGAAAGATTTGTAATTTAAATGTGGGGTTTTTAGTTGTATCTAAATAGAGGAAAAATGCAAGAGAGTAAAATATTTTTAATGTAAACCTCAAGTAGCAAAAGTAGTACTTATAAAAATAAGTTGAAGAAGAATTTGAGTGTGCATGTTTATCAAAAGCCAATTTTTTTTTTAATTACACTCTTTTCACTTCAGTTTACTGTATATGGATTTTTTAAAAATCATTTTGTGATATAGGTCTGAGGCAAGCTCCTCCTCCTTCCTTCTATGGGTAAATTATATAACTAGTTTCTCTACAAGTTCATAATAAAACATGCTCAGATTTGAGAGTGAGCTCCAGTAAAGAAAATTACTTGTGGTAAGCACCTGTAAAGTACAAATACCTTTGAAACATCTCTTTAGACTTTTTTAGTGCTAGCTTCCACTTTGCTAGGTTGAAACCTCTGCTGTCTGAAGAACAGAGGTGCTTGTTAGTTATGCTGGATGCCAGTGTAGAAGATATTCATCATTTCTACTGATTAGGAAAACAAGGAGCTGTCAAAGTGGACACAATCTGCCAGGCACTGGGTAAGAGAAAAGTACACAATTCCTGCAAGTGGAGCACACTTGCTGCTCCTCTTCAACATGACATCCACTTGCACTTGCCTGAATGTTTACTGGCCGAACTTTTGGGACTCTCCTGCCCAGCTCAGAGGCTGAATATACACAAGAAATCAATTTGCACCTCATCAATATAGCTGTGAGGTTAAAGGTTGGGATTCTCTTCCCAATATGTTAATGCCACAACAATAAATTACAGAAGCTTTATATATCACCTAAAGAGAAAAATCCTCTTTGCAATGTCAACAAAAGCATCATCTACTGAGAATCTTAGCTTAACCATTGAAACTAATCTCTATATAACTAAATAAAATTAGAGAGGACTTTATTACTGAATTTCCATTCACTTACACAACCTGCATGCAGGGTGAATAACAGAGAAGAAATAATAAACTGCAGCATTTCTGAAGGGAATGACTGCAACAGGGACCAGCATGAAGGAAAACCTTTTGCTAGTAGAAAGTGCACCACCAAACAGGTTGAGTTCATACTGTTTTTGCAGTTTTTCTTCCTTGTCTCTCAATCTTAAGTCAGCTGAGCAGCAGCTTTCTTAGTGGGAAAAAACAGGAGGAGGTCAGGCGGAATGACCTCCCTATTTTGTCTCCCAGTGGCCTGCCTCCCATTTACTACACCTTTTGACATCCTTAAGTAGATATCTCTTTAAGTGTTCAGTCAGTAAAACAAACTGCAATGCAGGAAAAGCAAAGGGGGGGTGGGGAAAGAAATGCACTCTAGGACTGAGACTGAATGTGAGGCACACACAACCTATAAATTTTTCTTGTATCTTCAGCCACAGATCAAAAATAGCCTATTATTTCATGTATTCAAAAAATACTAATTTACAGTTTACTAACCAACTACTACAGCTTTCAAACTGTGACACTGAGATCCACTTGGGAGAAATGCCATATTCTAAAATAAGCTCTGGAGCTACATCTCAGGGAAATCTCTATTCAGATTTGATAATTCAGCAGCAGTATTTTGGATGTTAGTAACTTGACTAATCAACTCAGAGTGAGGAATGTTAGTGTGTACCATACTTAATGAATCCATGCAATTCACATATGAGAAATCAATTCATGGAGTAGTTGTGGTAGTATATATGTGAGATGTGTTATAATGGAACCTATGGCTTGGAGTATATTATTTCAAGACTGTTCTGGAAAAGTCCCAGATGTTCTGAAAAACTTCTAAGAGCTTTTTTCAATTTGTGAATTACACATTTCCCATCTCTTGCTTTTATCCATTAATTAAGCAGTTTAAATATTATGCTATGAAAAGAAATTCTTAAATAAATGTCAGATGCAACTTATGCACTTTAAATAATCAGAACCATAAAATTTAACACCCTGGATGTACCTGTTTTTAATCTGTAATCCCTAAAAGAGAAACCTGAAAGATGTGCATTGCATTTAGGACTTCAATAATTGGTAGAGAACTTTACCAAAAAATGGATTTAAAAGATTCAAATATTATAATAAGCCCTGTTCAACATATCAAAACATTGGTGAATTTTTAGTTTTTCAGAATTCTTACTAATTTATTCTCTGATAGTCACAGAGTTAAAGCTGACGTAAAGTTATTGTCAATCAGTTAATTCCAACATCCACATAAACTGGAACCTCCAAATACACAAGATGCTTAATGAAACTAATTTTTTTTGGAAGATCAGAGTCATATAACTGTAAATGGGTACACACCTTTCAAGTTTAATTTTCTCGAATGACATTTCCTTTAAAAAAATTGGAAAATTAAATTGTCTTTCATTATCTCTTCCTGAATCTTGCTGTGCAGCTCTCCATGTAGCATGTAGCATGTTTTTAAAGAAAAACTACTTTTTTTTCCCTGTTATTAAAATTTGTCATTTATAATACAAATCAATCCCTACTCAAAAAACAAACAAAAAAAAAAAAAACCAACAACAACAACAACAAAAAAAACACACAAAAAAAAAACCCCACAAAAAAACCAAAATTCTGGGTAAACAAGTTATTAAGCTGTTGTACATTGTTGTACATTGTTTATATTAGTGAAACATATTATTTTCTATTGCTGCACATAACAACTGATTCAGGCAAGCTAAACTAGGTTTTAGTGCTGAGTCAGATGAATGGAATAAAAAAATATTAATAAACCAATTTTTGTTGCTAAGGTGAGCAAATATGAATAAAATACAGAGACATCGGGTTTCAGATGTGCTAATAACAAAAGAATTCAGAAAAATTAAACATCAGTGATATTTAATGAAATAAGTAATTAATGTTAGCACACGGCCCTGGCATACACTGGGAGAAAGCAACACATAATGTAGATTTGAAGGCTCTGTTTCCTTTGAAATTAAATCTCTGGATAACAATAAATAGCACAAAAGATCCTACCTGGTTTGGTCAAAACATTTTACCAAACTTTATTTTTTCAGTTAGTTCTTTGACAAAGCTAAGTCTTTCTGCAATAACATATATATTTATAAAGCTTTTGATGGGAGAATTCCAGAGGTTTGTGGCTTTGTAGTTAATCTGGATGCTTTAAAATAATCCTCTTTAGGGAAAACACAGGAAATTTTTTTGGCCCATGGATCTAATCAGCTGCATCAGTGTAATGCTGCTCACCTATTAAGCCCTTCCAAAAGGAAAGGCATTTAACTTGGAATAGACAGGGTGATAGTATGACTTCCTGTGTGGCGTTATCCAACATCGTATTTGCAGGCAGAAAAAGTCCAGGATGGCCCCTAATGATTCAACCATCTCTCTAGAAGCATTTATCTAGATTGCATTCTCATGGTTAGGCAGCCTGACAGCAAACTGTCCATATCTCAATCACCAGAAGATACTTTCTCTTGGATCTATCCTCTCTGGAGAAAGGTGGAAGAATTCAGGAATCAGCCTCCATGTCCTAAAAACTGTGTATAAAATACTGATATTTTAGAGTGTGCTATAGAAAATATGATGACAGGATTTATTGTTTAGACACTGCAATTATAACTATCCCTGAAATATGCAAATGTCTTTTCCTGGGAACCATCTTCCACTTTAGGTGTATTAAAAGAACAGACTGATTTTAGGTTCACTTTTCAAAAATTTGACAGTCTCCGATCATAAAAATTTCCGGTTTTTTGTCCACATTTGACAAATGAAATTTATTTGTATACTTAGACAAGTCTGCAACACATTTTAAAAATGCCCTGCTTTTTTAAATGAGTAATTATTTTAAAAGCAGCTTATATAAGGGAGATGCTACTAACATATTTTTCTCTTCAGTGGTTAACACATTTCTTAAACTGGCCTTCTGAAGTAGGCATTTTGTCTTCAAAATATCCCATTAATTCCTATTAGGGAGCTACTAGTAAAGAAAATTGCATGTTAACTTTTATCAATCTGTAGGAATAAATGTTAACCATTCTCAGTTAAAAGCTCTCCTTTTAGCTCCACTCAAGTGAAAACACCTAGAGCAGTGCACACGTTGGCAAATCATTCAGAAGATTAATGCACTTAGGCCTGTACAAAGAGTTAGAGATGTGTATTAGCATTATAGATTTTAATTTGAAATGATGTCAGTCTTTTCTCAGCAGCATTGTAGTGCAAGGACTGCCATCTGCTTATAATAATGAATCTGACAATCCACGTAAATGTGATTTGCTGCTTCTTTTGCCAACATAATGGCCTGGATATTGATCCTAATGGTGGAGCAGTTGCTGCCGTTTCATTCAATAGAAATGGGAGGAGAGGGTGAAAGAGTGAAATTTCCAGGATTTCTTCTGGAATGACAGTTAAAAACAGAGCTGTGGGCTTTTCACTATTAGAGGAGATGAGGAAAGGCATTGGATGGCAAAAGCTAAGTGTCATTCATAAATCACAGATCTCAGAGGAAACTTGCCTCCAGCTGACACAGTGGATGCAGGGATTTCATGCCTGCCATTTTCATCACCTCAGTGCAGAATTGCAGGTGTCCCTCAGGATGGCTTTCCTCCAGGAAATGGAACCTGGTTTCCCGGGAAGTGCTCAGACTTGGAGCTGTCTAGAAGAGAGGCAAGGGGCTATTTCCCTAAGCTACAACCATTATTATGTCTAAGTTGATTTCCAACTCCACTGTTAATGTGATTTGTGCTCGGACCAGCAGTATTATAGTACCTTTATAACAGGGTGCACGGCGTTTCCATGACAGCCAGAAGAGGTAGGGATGGAAAATGCCATTTGAGATAGCCCAGAAGTGTTTGATTGATACAAGACATAAGGTCAGAAGCTTTAAGTAGCAAACTCCAGTAACACTCAGTCTGATTTTCTTTTAAAAGTGAAGTTTACAAGTAGCGGCATGTCATTTTTTAATAGATTTTAACCAAAGGAGATAAAATATAAAGATGCTGTTAATTTTACCTCAAACAGTTCCTGGACAAGTCAGTGTGACCTCAGTAAGTGAAATAGTAATCTCCATGGGAATTTATAGTGGTTGCTCACACCTACACTCAAATTTTAAACCATAACAAAGGGTGATATATGAAGCAGCTTATACATAACTCCATTTCAGAACTGTTCCTTTACTTCGAACAGCTTTAACTGCTGATTTTTCAGCTTTCATTTCTAACCTTGAAGACTGTTACATTCATAAATGGAACAGGCACTGCTCATTTCAAGATATCCTTAGCAATCCATCATCTTCATGTCATTTGATCTCCCAGGACTACAATTTTCAAAAAGTGTTCTCAAAATGTAAAACCACCTACAAGTAAGAACTGCAGTGTGCATGTAAAATTTTTGTAATATTCTATCAAGACTAACCACAGAGCCTCCTAATTTAATATAGAACATCCAAGAATATCTTGCATCTTCTGCTTTACCTGAATGAAATTTATTTCCCACAGAGCAGTGCAGCACTGAGTAAAAGGCAGAAAGAGGAAGAGAACCTACACAAAAACAGTGAATGTGAAAGAAATGGAAGAAAAAGAAAGAATACATTCCAAAGCTGTTTTCAACAAGCTTATATAAGAAGCATAAAACTTTTCCAAAACAGCACCATACTTACTCTCAAATCTTTTTTCTGATGATTGGTGATAATAAAAACCACCAGTGATACTCAGCTGACACTCAGAAAAGCCCACCTGCCCTGAGGAAAGTAGGCAAACAGGATTTGGCATAACCATAGAGAGGTGTTATTCTCAGATGTGAGCATAAAATGAAGGTGACTTGTTAAAAACCAACAGTTTTTGTGTGACTGACACATCTCTAACTGGAAAACATCTTTCATCTCAGAATGAAGAACAAAACTGTTCTCTCATCTTCTCTCCTATTATTCTCATCCAGTGTGTCTGCTCAGGTAGCAGCAGACAAGATTTAACACAGACCCTTCATATAGTGAACCTTCATCTTTCTGCAGTGAAGATCAGCTTTCTCACAGGTGTTCCCCAGTTTTCTCTTCCTAGAGCTGCATTTCCACTAGTTTTATTTTTCTGAGAGGAAAGGTCAGGTTAAGAAAAAAAAAGAAGAAAAAAAAAAGTTAAAATTTATATCACTCCAGAATTTTCCTGTGTGGAAATCATTAGATAAAACCTGTTTGCAATCAGAATGGATGCCTTTAGAGGATGGGGATTGGAAATGGATGCCTTTCAGTAGTGAAATATGGCTAATGGGTCCTAAAACTATCTTTTTTGGTTAGGACACATTAGCCATATTTCACTACTGTTTGAGCTACTATCAGCTATCCAGATGTACATCTTTTCTTTTGATTCTACCTTCTGAATTCCCTTGTTGTAAGACAAAGAACAACCATTTTAGTTGGGTACAAAACAGTAGGAAGAAAACTCATGTTCCGGTCCCAGTTTCTGATGCTGCAGGACCTCAGGACTAGTTTGTTTGTACTTTAAGAAAGCTTTTTTAGTAGGCATCATTTCCTGAGGAAGAACATTAAAACTGAAATAAATATCTTTAAATCTCATGAAATACATATATTATTTTGGACATCTCTATTGTTTCTTTTACATTACATCAATATTTGCGTATTCATGCACATGTATATGAAAAAAACCCTCAATAGTCTAAGCATATAGAAGATGTTCATTTATAGCTTGGGTATGCCTCAAACTAGATAATCCAGCTTCAGGAAAGAGCTCTGGGAAAGCTGTTAGCATGGTGACAAACACAAAGTACTTATTGACATCTTGCCGAATATTCATTTCTCTTCGAAAGGAAATTAGTATTAGAGGAAAAAAATGCTCAGCTGGGATTGGAAAAAAAAAATCTTCAAAAATATAAGTGATGTGCAACTTTTAAAAAGAAGGTACCCTACCAAATCTCTCCCAGATGTCAAGTGAATGTAGAATCACAGCAGCATATTGTCCACGCTGAGGTAATGTCCATAAAGATCCACATTTTATCGAGTCATAGAACACTTTCTGTAGGAAGGGACCTTAATTATCACCTAATTCCAACTCCTCTGCCACAGGGAATCTTCCACTAGATGAGGTTGCTCAAAGCCCCATCCAGCATGGTCTTGAACACTTTCAGGAGTGGGGCATCCACAGCATCTCTGGGCCACCTATTGAAGTGTCTCACTACCCTTGCAGTAGAGAATTTATTCCTTGTCTTTAATGTAAACCTTCTCTCAGTTTAAAGCTATCGTACCTTGTCTTATCCCCACAAGCTTTTGTAAAAAGTCACTCTCCAGCTTTCTTGTAGGCTCCCTTCAGGTACTGGAAGGCAGCTTTAAGGTCTCTCTGGAGTCTTCTCTTCTCCAGGCTGAGCAACCCCAGCTCTCTCAGCCTGTCTTCATTGGAGCAGTGTTCCAGCCCCTGGATCATCTTTGTGGCCCTGTTCTAGACCCAAACTTACTGTTTTGGGTATCATTAGCATCATGTTCTTTTGATTTTTTTTTTTTTTTTCTGAGAAGTGGAAGAACGACAAGAGACCTAGAATACTATCCTGCAAATTAAAGCAGAAACACAGATTTTCTACCTTATGTGGAGCAGAAGGGGGTCTGGATCTGTGTCAGGTCTGAACTCTGCTAGCAATCCCCTAAGGGGCCAAAACTGAATAGATTTCATTTGACAAGAAAGGACTTCATTTTGGAGAGACTTTTCAAGGCTTCTGTCTAGGAGAGTTATGGAAAAAAAAATGGTACTATGTTCAATTGTAATTGTGATTGTTTTGTGTGGTATATCATTATTCCTACTAGCACATCTCATCCAAACCTTGCCTGTGTTCTCCAATTTAACAATACCTCCTTTTTAGTAATCACAGTTAAAAACACTGAATTGGAAGAGCCTATTTTTGAGTTTAAAAATATAAGCAGCCAAGAAGGTCTTTGTGAAGGAAAAAAAAAAGAAAAAAAAAAGTGTTTGTTGGTGTTTCTTAATCAGCAGAAAAGGAGCAGCTGTCATCCTGCCGGAATTCAGAATTTAGATGAGCTGTGAGGCCACACTTCTGCTACCCCACATCTGGTTTGGAAACAAAGAACAACCTGTCTTTGGTTGCTCTCATCTTGTAAGTACAACTACTGCATAGGTAATTAACACTCCATGATAAAGGCTTGGTTTTGCATATCTTCATTTCTTCTGACTCTCCCACAATGTATGTCTTCTTCTCACTTTCAATTAAAACAAAGGCTATGTAGAGGAAAGGAAAACTGAATCTTTTCTGATGTTGAGGGGAAGTGAGGTAAATTTACTCTTTTAGTTCATTTCCTGGAGAGCACACCATGATATATAATACTATAAACGTATTTTTTCATCTTATCCTTAAAAGGGGAAGAGTACTTCTTCACTTCCTCTCTAAAATGTTTAGAGATTAACTGTCTTTGTGAAGAACATCGTAACTAATGGCAGTATTTTTAAGGTATCATAGAAACATAGAATGATCTGGGTTGGAAAGGACCTTAACAGGTCCTTTCAGCTGTTGGAGCAGCTAGTTCCAACACTCCTGCCATGGGCAGGGACACCTTTCACTCAGACTAAGTTGCTCAGAGCTCCATTCAACCTGTCCTTAAACACTTCCAGGGATGGGGCAGTCACAGATTCTCTGGGCAACCTGTTCCAGTGCCTCATCATCATCACAGTAAATTTTTTTTCCTAATATCTAATCTAAATCTACTTTCTTTCACTTTGAAAGCATTAACCCTTTTTCTGTCCCATACTGGTGCTATATGAGCAGTATTATTTCAGTATTAATATTATTTGTATATTAGTATTGAGCAGTATTATTTGATGTTGTATATAATGCGAGTTCATCTGTGCTGTCTATAAAGTGGTGAGTTGAGATTCACCACCACAGGGGAATGAAATTTCTCTTACTCTTTGGTCAGCTACAAAAAATCCTAGGCAGAAGTTACTCAGCTTTGCTGGGTACAGGCTTCTCTGGGGAATCCTGGGCTTTGTGGGCAGCAGAGAGGTAGAGGGGACAGATTCTCATCCTCTGTAGCTTGAACATCTCACATGGTCAAGACAACTTGAACTTTCACAATGTCAGCCCATGAATTCATCATGACCCATGGATTTTTGAAACCTTACAAAATCCAAAGTTGCATTAAAAAGGACATATGAAGGCATCACTGCCAATAAGATGAAGAAAAAAAATCATAAACCTGTGATTGTTCTATATTTTAACACTCATGACTGATTATTTTTTCCTCTGTAATTTTAGGAATTGAACCCAAGTACATAGATATCCTACAATCTTGTAAACTGCTTTTTAACCCCTAGTAAATGGACATTTTTCCAACATTTTTTTCACATAAAAAATGCTTAAAAGTAGGGGAAAAAATCTAGTAGTTGAGACAGTTTAACCAAAGCTTGCATCTTTGTTTCATTTCAGTTTCAGTATTTCACAGTCCTTTTCTGCTTAACTGTCAAGTGAAAGATAAGGCTGTCATACTGTCTAAATAACAAAAGAAATAAAATTTTCCTACACTAAAGTATACTGGCCTTGTGCCACTGTTAAAATTAAATTTGTCCAATACCAGTTAGCTGCTGCAAACATTTTTATGGCAATAGTTGGCAAAGAGAAGAGGTCTTTCTGGGGTTATGTGTTGCTCCATTTCTCTGAAACAATGGGAAGAATTGACATTGTCTATTCAGTGTAGAAGATAGGCTGTCAAGTAAAGCAAGACAAATGTGATGTCCTGACTGATTATTTCCTTAGATACTAAATCAATGAGCTTATTATCACAGCAATTACATTACTAATGTAAACAGATGCTATGTGTAGAAAACTGGTTAACAATAAGGTAGGCAGAGTGCAGGGTTTTATCTGTTACACAAAAAAAAAATATTTGGAGTGTGTTATACTACAAATAACATTTGATCTTTAGTTCATATGTATCACTTAACTGAATATATGCTCTATCACATGATTTTACGTGTAAGAGAGATGTACTGCAAATTGTACATAATTAAAGTTTTACTTGTGTAGTCTTTATTACCAACATGTAATTAAGGTTCTTATCTATATCAATCATTAATAAAATTCAGGGATTCTGAAATAAAAAAGAAGCACTACAATTCTGCTCACAAATTAACTCTGCCAATTTTCTTAACACAACTTGTTATTTAGTTTATAATGAAATCAAAAGGGGAAGAAAAGCAATATCCTTTATAATGGCTAAAATTGGTTTCATATAACTCAACTTGAATTTCCTATCTATTCTTTTACTTTATAAATAGTTATGTCTAAATTTCTAAAGCCTTCTCAGTTCTGGTAATTGCATATGTGCTTTAGATATATCTAGTATGCATAAAATAAATCATTATAAACACAACAGCATTTATAAAGATATGTCTTTTTAGCAGAAGGCGTTCCTACCTATGAAACAATTCAATCAGCTCTTAAGGTTTCTCAGTACAGGTGGGTATTTAGGATATACACTGTATTAATCCAAAAGAGTAATGGAGAATCAAAGTAAATTGGTATGAGACTTCTATAAGAAAGGACCATTAACCAGTATTTGACCTAATAGCAGGATCTAATGGCAGGACACTTCTACATTATACTGTGGTCTTTTCAGTCAAAGGGGTGGAAGGAGTCTAGCAAGTACTAATAAAGAGCATATGGAACTAGTCCAGATGTAACAGAGATCATGTCAGAAAACAGCTTTCTTTCACTTGTTTCACCAAGTGCGAAACTTTAAATGGGAACGCTGATCACTGAGCTCAGAGAATTTTGACTCCCCTGAATGCAGACAGTGAAAAGCTTCAGAATTTTTTTTCCTCAAATTGGATTAAAAACAAATGGCAGATAACAAAGCCTGCAATTTCTCTTTTCACCACTTTTATTATATACATTATAGCAGTGAAAGAAGTAGTCATATTTCTCCCTACTTTACTATTTCATGAAAAAATTGACATGGAAAGGTTCCTGCTCATCATCATGTTAAATTAAACTATAACTTAATAGCTCCAGTTATTTTCCTAGGCCTTGTTGAAGCAGTAAGATCTATTTCTGAGTAATTTAGGAAGGCTCTCTAGGCAAATTGTGTTCACTATTTTCTATGAAAATCTGAGTTCTAATCAAAAATAATCAAAAAAATCAATATTTCTTCAAAGGTTAAGCAATCTACTAATTTGAACACCAGAATGAGACAGAAGTTCCTGAGCTGCAGCTCCAGGACATGTTTCTCTGTGAGCATTGCAAGAGTTTATTTTCATGGGATCTTGCAATGTCCTAACACATTTGGAAGCAGATTGCTTAAGATGTTTCCATTCTACAAATCCATGATATACATATGTATGTACATGTGTACCAACAACCTCAAAGTGCATTTTTTCTGGTCTGGCACTCGATTCTGTTTTTCTGGAGGGAGAAGTCCTGTCACAACTGCACCACTGAGGAGAGTGGGTGCAGGACAAACCTCAGCAACAACACACTCGAACATCCATTCACAGGCAGCATATGATTTTTAGTCTTGTCAACCAACAGCCTAAATAAGTTTTCCCTGGAAGTCAGTCAAAACTGTTTTTCCTTCATGGAGACTGATTTCCATGACAGATATCAGTCACAACTGTTTATAGTCATATGTATATTTTGTACTAACTGTTATCATCTGGAATTTTTCTTTCAAAAATAAACCATTTCTGTTAAAGTTTAAAAAATCTCTTTGTGAAAAAAAGGATAGAGATCAAGTGGAAGGTGTTGATAAATTGCAGTCTTTTTATAGAATATCTAATACAAAATAAAATAGCCTTAAATGGACAAATAAGGGAAATGACAAATGTACTTTTTTTAGTAATAAAAAACCCAAACTACTCAGTACTTTGAAAATGTCAGGGAAGTTTCAGGTGAAAGACTTCATCAAAGTTTACTTAGAGATCTCTCTCAGTTAAAGAGAAAATAATTTGCAGAAGTTCAACATTCATGAAAATTTCTCTGTGTAATAAATAAATCTTTTACAATATAATTTCCATTTTTTTACACGTGGCACATACAGTTTAGTTATACTTCTTTTAAAATCTGTTAGTTTTGCTACATAGCATTGGTCTCTGTCTTCAGAGAATTCCCCTCCCTCCTGCAAAATTTAATTCTGCTGCTTTTGAAATACTTGAACAAAACAGCCCGTTTTAATGACAATTTTTCACTAAAAGTAATACGGCTTTGCTTAAAATCACAGACCTAGGCATATCATTAGTTACAGTGTCTGTTCCTTGTGACTGAATACCTCATTGGCTTTCCATATATTGGTTTCTACTGCTGAGTTTCACTGCTCATCCAAAACATCTATGAAAAAGATGAGTCTTCAGTTCCCCAGTTTACTCATTAAATAGTTATAAATTTGGTTCAGATAATTAGGTAAATATTTTTGGAATATTTCAACAACTATTTAAAAAAATAATTGTAATTTGAAGTGAAAATCTTGTGGGAGGGGTGTCCAACTCATACTTTCTCTTTTCTGGAATTTTTGAAGTTTTGAGAAAAATGTTCTAGACATGAGTTTATCATAAAAGGTAAAGAACCATTCAAAAAGAAATTTTTATAGTCACTAGTAGTCATTATTCCAGTTTTCCACATGCATATTCCAGAATATATTCATTTCTGATATTATTGTATAGATTGCTAAATGCTGTAACTTCATAACTTCATTTTTATTGCAAGAGACATAAATTCTTCAGTGAGAAGAAATTGAGACCAAATAGTTTTGCCATATTCAGCACTTGTGGAATCTCTGTTTCTGTGTTATCTTAACATATATTCACTTTATTAATTGAATTCATTAGAATATTTGTTCTAAAAATATTAAAATTTTAGAAATCCTTTTGAAAATCCATCATTTTTATGCCTCTCAAGAAAAGATATCACATTTTGCAAACGCAGCTGGATGATATTTTTAAAGAAATGGCAGTATGTATTTATTACTTTTATCAATGGTTAATAACTAAGATAAAGGTTTTTAGTTTAGAGGTTTTAATTTCTTTTAAAATCATGTGTTATAACATTGAACATAATAAATCAAATTGTTTGCTATCTCATCCACTGTCCAAGCAGTTCTATTGATCGGTGATGAATGAGTCCCCAAATTGCCTACTGTGTGCTCTGTTCATGCTCTCTGCATTGCCTGTTTTAGCTACAAATTATTGTGAGACACAGAAACAAAACCCAAAAATAAAAACAGCAAAGCTGCAGGTGTGGGAAAATTAAGAAGCTTTGCCAAGGAAGGTCAGAACTCTGGATAGGCTGCACAGCTCTGAAATTCTCCAGTGATTGACTTAAGGTGTGAGACATCTGCCTTTCATTTTCTTACTGTATCTTAACTGAGACAATTGCAAATCAAAAACTAGAGGTCTTTTAAAAGTTGGATCACATACTGAGGAACAAAAGGAAATTTTTAAGTTGACTCAGGCAACAGTGATAAACATAGAGAAAAGGAATATTCTTCCCTCTCTCTTTTTATTGTACATATGGTCCTAAACCAAATGTTTATAAAAATACATAGAAGTCCATTTCCTCATGGCTGGTTTTCTACTTTGCTCTTTCACACTCTCACAAAGACTCACCACCACTCATGACACTGAAACCTCAGTGCAGCACTGGATACTCTTTGTGCTCAAAGAAGACACATCAGGCCCTTGACATGAGGCAGAGCTGAGCAGTGTTTAAACCACTTTTGCTTATTGCTGTGCATAACATAACAACAGACAATTGTCAGAGGAGCCAACTTTGAAGCATGGCTACGGGAGAGCAAATATAGGTTTTACTTTGCCCTAAAGATAAATTCCATTCCAACTTTTTAAAAGAAAATAAAGAAAAAATAAAGACTATAAAACTGATTAAATAATATCATCTCCTTATTTTTCTGTGGTCAGAAAAATGGGCTTCTCCATTATGCTCACAATTGGGTAAAAAACCAGTTGTTTCCATCAATACATATGCAGGCAGCTAAAAAAGGAAAAAAGGTAGTTTAGTGTCTTTTTTTCTAGGATATTTTTCTTACAGTTATTGGAAAAGACACATCTTCAATGCCAAATGCTCTACTACAAGATTTAGGATGTCACAATAGGAATCCTTGTTTAAATATGTCAAATCTAAAATAAAAATTCAAAATAAAAATATGGATAACCCATCTTTTTTTTCCTCAGAAGGGCTGAATTTAAAAGAAAGTAGTGACAGCTCATCACTTCTGTAAGTTTGACTACCAATATATTCTTAATACAGATTTTAGGAACTAGAATATATCTTTCACCAGTCTTTTTCCTTGTCACTGTTATTTGTCCCTTTAGAATCTCAAGCAACTGGATTTAAACTTGCAGTTGATTTAAGGTAGAACTTCTAAACAGTATTCCTGTCACTCCAGTGTATTTTGGACATGGAAATGATCTATGCACTTTTGCACAGTTCATGGCTGTAGAGAAAAGGAGAGAATGCTACAGAAAACTTGAAGCACTTGAAAGGAAAAATACAAAACTATAACTCTGAGAAAACTCACTAAAATCACTTAGAAGTTTGGAATACCAATGGCAAAAATGAAGCATGGAGGGACTAAAATCACGTGATAGTGGTCAAAGTTTTGTATTACTTAAAATTCAGCACTTTCAGAATTTTCAGACTGTTGAACATTTGTTTAAATATTTTCTCAAGGATCTCACCATCCCAGGCAATCAGCCAGTATAAAACACATATAAGTTTGTTATAAAATAAGCATATTAACATTAAATTCTCTTGCATCATACAGAGATTTATAATATTTGCTGGCAAAAAGTACAGAAAAAAAAGGAAAAATTTAGAAAAATATATTCAGTTTTTTATTTAGGTAGCATTTTCATTTATAAAAGTTTAAAAAATGCTACAGTGCTTAGAAACTATATTCAATGATCCACAAGTAACACAATTCAATTTTTTCATGTCACATATACAGAAACAAAAAATTATTATAATATCACACCACATTTAGCAAAACTAAGAGTGAAAGTCAGGAATCCCTGAGTTTTACATCTGCCACTGTAGTCCTATCTTTTACATTTGAACATCTCATCCCCTGTCCTTGACAGCTTCAGGGGAGATTTGACTCCTTTCCTGCCTTCCCCCTTTGCTCCAGCAAATGACAAACACAGACAAATAATCAATGGATGCTCACAGAGGCATAGCCACAAGCAGTGAAAGCCATTTATAAAGACAGTCATGACAAAGTATTTCCTACTGTACTTCAGAATCCAGGTAACACATACAAGCATTGGCTCAGGGAACAGTGTTGCCTGGATTCCAAAGACCAAACTTTGATATTGTCCAAGCCTTGATTACCACCAAAGCTACTGTGCACTTCCTACAGCAACCAAAAGATGTTCACATTCAACCCAGTGACCCTCTGACGATAATTAGTTCTAGAGACAGGACTGACAATGTGGAATTTTTTTCCCAGGTTGGCCAGTGTTATGATCCTTGCCCTGCACAACTTGCTTTGAGTCACTGATTTGCCAAGGAAATAGTTCTTTCTTAAAAACATAGACTTGATTTTCTACAGATCAGGTATTGACAACTGTTTTCTGAAGGAAACACTGAAAGAACTGGCTAAAATTCTTATATTTTTATGTTATTGAAAAAGTAATTCCACTATGTAACCTTTAACAGCTAAGCTTAACCATGCACAGATGCAGCTGCTACTAAAACAAGGAGCAGAATTCATTCCAGATCATCATTATGCTAGATCTTTGAAGGCTATGGAGGAAATGAGTGTAGAGCTTCTAATAAAGCATTTACAAGCCAATTATGAATTTGTGTGCATTTCTAAACTAGGAAGACTGGCTACTAAACTAAGACATTCAAAAGAGCTAAACTCTTTATGTATTATGCATACATAAAAATAACATGGAATTCCTGCTTTTACCACAGTATCATACATTAGTGCTTCATATTTGACATGGTAAAGTTGCACATGAAAATGTATATTCTGTTGTGTTTCCCAGGAAGGATTGGTTTTGCCACTCAAGGATGCATTATTTATTTATTGCACAGGAGAAGAGCTACCTGAAACTGTGACTTTCTCTAATTATCTATCTTTGCTGCCATTGAGTAGGCACTGGACAAATGATACTGCCCTCTTTGAAATCAGCACAGAGGCTAATTTACTGATAATTCTAAGAGATCTGGGGAAATGATCTTAAATTAACTTCTTTGTTGAGTGCTCAGAGCACTCTGAAGAGGATTAACTGAAACCTGAAGCAATGAGCACCAGTTGCAGTGTCACGGGCATTCTGCATACTGATTTCAGTCCCAGACTGCTGAAACACAGAATATTAAGATCAACCAAAAAAAATCATTACCAAAATGATTTTAGATTTCTATGGCCTTTGTCTATAGTCAGAAACAGAGAGTTGCTGCTCAAAGTATAGCAATATCAGAAAGCAGCTGTGCCTTGTACTGGCTGCTTGTACCTGTGACCAGCCCAATACCACTGAATTAGCTTTACTCTTCAAGATACACACAGGGGGATTCATATTCACACTTTCTTTGAAAGGTATGGAACAAGACTCAAGTCCTAACCTGAGACACACTTTTTGTAACTTTACCAGCCTGGCAAAGAAACTTCTTCTCTGTTAATCATTTATCTAAAGTCTCAAGGAGCAAATGTATATAAGGATTTAATTTTTTTCCACATTATGTTCTTCAAGTATGCTTAAACAAGAAACAAAAGATCACACATTTCAATTACTGAAAAACACACAAGGATGGAGCAACCTGTTTTATAACTTTTCATACATTTTATAAACAACACATAAGTATTAAACCATTTCCTTGGCCTTAATACCCTTTATTGTCTTGATTCTTTCTCCTTTATTTTTTAAAGCCAAAATCAAAATGTTTTGTTGTGTTGATCTTATTTCCATTGTAATTTACTTTCAAGCTGATTTTGAAAGCTGTTTTAAAGTTCTAACTTAAGTGAAAAAGCAGCTACTACACAATAAAATCCTTGGGAAGAAATGTGATTTATGCAGATGAGTTTGTTAACAAAATTTACACATAAATGAGAACATTTTTTTCCATTCCCATTGCTATTACAAAGAAACACTGGGAAGTAAATTATCTGTAGAGGAGTACAAGATAAAAAATGTATTAAAAGCTGTAAGAACGAAATTGAAATGTCAAACATAGTTACTTATAAAAAACAGGTGATGGACTCCTTGTAAGCTACCTATTAAAAAGAGTAATCAAAGTGAACTAAAACGACTTTAGTTCTCCCACTAAACTTGTGGCTCAAATTCTCCACAGCTTTATTGCCTGTTTGCAGAGTTTCATTCACTCCTAGGCAGCGCAGGCTTTCTGAATGTTAAGGCTATATATGATAAGGCTCTTTATTACTCACATATATAACATTTGAATTCTGCTACAGGATTCCACAAAATCCTAATAAATGCTTCTTGGCACTAAGATTTTATGTACTCCATAACCAAGATGGTCTGCAACCTGCAAAGAGAGAGATGTGGTGCAAATACAGGCTTTCAAGCTGTAAAAAGGCCATGAAGCCAAAACTGAGACAAGGTCATTGTGACCAAGGCTGCTCCTGGCTGCAGGGCACGTTTTCCACAGGAACGCCCCCCCTCAAACCCTCATCCCATTTCTATCCCCCAGTCCCACCACCCCTGGTCGCCTTTTGGTGGGGTGGTGACGCCTCCTGCCCGGGACCTGGGGTCCTGGGACAATGGGGCCAGGAGCACAAAGCATAACGCTGTGACCAAAGTCTCCTCACTGGCAGGCCTTTTCAAGGCGATGGGAAGTACGGCCACTTGAGCTGGACATGGCTGGCTTGTCAGTTCCTGACAACAAACTGTGTTTGGTAAGCAGTGCATTCATGGGCAGTGTCTTGCTTTTGTCCAGAGCCATGCTGACTTTCCCCAGGTCGGTTTCTGGCTTTTGCAGACGGGCAACAGTGTTGAGAAATCCACCCAAGCAGAACGGGCCCCCCTGGCTGGTGATTTCTCACATTTAATTACTTGATTTTCCTTTCCTGCAGTCAGGAAGAAAATGGAATTACATCACGCCCCATGTAGCCTTGGAAAGGGACCAATTGTTTCTAATAGAGCCGCTGGCGACAGGCACAATACATGCGCTCCTTGTTTCACGTCGGATATTTGATCGTCCAAACAAGTCTGAGTACTCCTGCTCGGAGGATCCTCAATAGGGAACAAAAGGGACCAGGCTTCTCCTGTGTCACTTCCAGCATCACATAAAAAGAAAATCTTTATTTAGGCACACTTTGCCCTTTTTCACACTTTCCAAGCATCTTGGAGACTCAGAGGTTGGTTTGGAGAGCAATTAGTAAATGAAATTAGTAAGCTGATGCTTTATTCCACTCATCAATAATTAGTTGAATGAATGCCTCTACCACTTCACATAACTGCAGACATATCTGGTTGTAAATTTACAGTCACCAAGAAGTATGTGACAGGCTTATGACACTTTGCCCTGGCACTGTACAGTAATGGCAATTTATTAAATTAGGTACATTTCCCACAGGCACACAGATTATGTTACAGACCTTGTGCAGATGCTCCGCTACAGTTTATGTTTAAAAAACTCAAACAAACAAACAGAAAATGCTCAAGAATGTCCACATTTAATCAGACCAGTGATGCATTGCAGTCAGTACTGGGTCTCTAGTGGCAGTGTGTGGAGGTCGGGTATGGAGAAGAATCGGTACATAAAGTAATACCTCTCCAGAATACAGCATACATGTCAAAAAAGTAGAACTTCTCTAAAATGCCCTCTCATCTTACAGTGATTTTTGGTTTAATAACTTTGTGAATCAGAGTATTTAAGAGCATTGGATGGACTTCTGTCCTACCAATCTTGGCATTACTGCCATTCTCAGGCCTCAAACAAAATATCTAAAAACACTTTCCCCAATCACTTCTCAATCAGGCAAGATGCATGACTGAGAGTTACCTGGGTACACCTTTCTTCCCAGCACATGTTCACTTGCATGCCTACCAAAATTGATGCTCAGTGCCTGTGCTTCTAAAAAGGTTTTCAAGATCTTAGAGGTTATTTCTTCCAGGTGCTAAAAAATATGCATAGTTCTAAAACAAGGCCTTCCTTAGTAACCATTTCAAACTAATCTACCTATGGAGAAAATGGAGGCAAAACCTGATTCTGTTAAATGCTAGAGATGGGGGTCACTACTACATGTAACCATATTAAAATATTTCTCCTATCAATATCAATCTCTGTGAGTGAATTGCAGAGAGAATTGTTCTTTCATAACATATGTGGACAGTAGACCACAGAGTCACCCTATACCAAAAAGTAGGACTAGCATGCAATCTTGACCAACAAAAGGGTATAAAGGAACATTTGTAGCAAACAGACTTTAGCAGGGAGTATCATCAGGATAGGATGCAAGGAAGAGTAGATGGTATCAGATGATGTTATACCTGAAATAAAAATTACTGGACCTGCATTGCTTCCTAGATGATTCTGTAGATGTGCTTATGAGAACTCCTCATTATTGCTAATGACATGAAGGCATAAATGCTGTATTATCCCTGTTTTTTTTCCAAACAACAGACCTTTAGGACTGACAATGTCTACACAGATAGACTGTGTTCCTGTACCAAGAGAGGCAGAAATCTCCAAGCTTTCACTGAGAACTTTTGGATTCAATATTAATGAACAACGCAATGTGAGTCCATATGGCTGGTGAGGCCTGAGCTGAAATTCATAGGACATCAGTCAGTGTACTGCAGGAGTCAGGTCTTATATATATTTTAAAATAGAGTTTGTTTTAATGGTGTATTAAGCCACTGATGTCAATAATGAAAGAGAAGCGACAGATGTGCCTGTGCAGATCAACTAAGCTTTTTTAATGTTTTTAAATTATTTGTTCTGTTGTAGACCTACATTACCTAACAAAAGAAAAATAGATTTGACTGGTATACAGTCTAATTAGTTATACTAAATTTAGTCAAAAGTAGGAGTTTCTCTTTCATGCATGTCTTTTGATATGTTTTTTAATGTGTTCATTCTGAACTGGAATAAAACAATATATTTTGATGTTTCCAAATCAGTGGCTGCTTTTGTCACAACAATAAAATATCACTTTTACAAAATAACAATTCCCTAGAAGAACAGAAAACAGAAAAAAAAAGCACATTAAAAGAAATTTTACAGGAATTCATGACAAAGTAGGCTCAACACATAAAGTGCATTTGCCAAAACCAGAAGTTTTGTCTGGAAAGAAACAATTAAAAAGGAAAAGAACACATTTATTATGTCTTCTTTTAGTAGCTTGTCAGTCAGGGAAAAAAATCTCAACAGGTAAAACATACAGGGTTGAACAGAGAAGTCAAAAACTTCAAATTGGGCCTCCACTCCTGGCTTCCCACAATGCAGTTGTTTTCAGATGTAGCCACCAAAATTATACACAAACTAAAGCAAAGTGGTGGATTAATGGAGCTGGATGATTGCACAGCCACTCTTGGCAGCTGAGACCAAGTAATACTGTAGGTATAAATGTTAGAAAACTGCACCATAGCTATGCTCTGTCTAAAACTAGGACACAGATAAGGAAGCTAGGTGAATATAATGTACAAGTTGTAAGCCCAACTAACCTGTTTAACAGTGTTAGGGGGCAAATGACTATTCCAGTGCAAGCTAACATTCAGTGGTGTCTGTAGGGGCTCAATAACCCATAGTTTCTAAAGTTTCAGTTTAAGATATGACATTTCACCATGTCTTAAAGAAGAGGAATACAGCAGGTAAATCCTGCAAAAAGGAGTAATGACTTTCCAGCAAAAGTCATAAACAATCAGTTTAAAAAAAGTCAGAAACAACATAAACAATCTAGGGGAAAGGATAAAGTTGGATAACTCCTGCCCAGTGTGGCAAAGCAAAGACCAAAAACTCTCTCCCAGAATTGAGATAATGGGTGCTAGGTGAGCTGAAGGGTTCCTTGATGTGAGAACTCATTAAAACTTACCATAGTTTCTCTCTCTACAAGCCTGTTCAATTAGATGCAACTAAGATGCAATTATATATATCCTATGGGCGGGTTCTCTGTATCAACTCATAATCAGTTACTGGTATCTCCTTGATTTTGACAACTCCTTCAGCTCAAACAGTCCCAACCAACCTCCTAGTCATCTTATCAAGGCTAAATTCACTCCTTAATTATATTTACTCTGATAAATTTAAATTGATTTTTGTGACAGAGGTTTGTATTGTGCTGAAATACCATTAATATCCAAAATTTGTACTTAAGAATCCAGTGTTGAGTTTGTCACATACCTGGCAGCATTATCTGTGCCTCAGAAACATAAAAATAGTTGGCTTTACATGTGAAAATCTCCCACAATTACATTAAATGGCCCTGAATTATTTTAACATCCATAGTGCTAAGTCATGATTTAGACAACTTTCTGTAGCCCCTTAAGTAAGTGTTATTTTCACATTAAAGTATGACTTTGAAACAACAGCAAAGGGCATGGCACTTTCCTGGCATTTACAGTAAAGGTGAAATTGAGATATTTGAAATGCCACAAGTAAACGCGGATACTGGGCTCAACATGTAACAAAGCCCACACATCTCAAACTAACAAAGGTAGCATCAGCTTGCAGCTTGAGCTATATAGAAATTCAAACTATATTTGCTGGCTACTTGCTTTAGACAGCACTGCTTTCCCATGATCACAGACCTCTGCCTGTATTTTGATTCAGCATTCACGTGTAAAGAACATTTGTTAATTGTCCATTTTAACACACAGTGAAATGCATGAGATCAGCGCAACTGAAGACTTTGAGCTGGTTTGACATGTATCAAGTGGGTGCATTGAAAAGGCAACTTCAAAATTGAGGGATTGTTTTAAGTGGTTTAAACCTATCCTCTAAGCCAACTTTGTTGCTAAAAAGCTGCAGGGGTTTAAAATAAAAATAACACATTCTTAGCCTGTTTGCATTTGCTATTCAAAGAGCTTGTTCGTCTTTAATCTTAACTCTTTATCTCCAGAACTCTGAATGAGGGAAAAAGACAGCAACTCTACCAGAAGCCTTTGCTCTATCAACAGATACATGGGAATTAGAAAATAACCCTCTGCTCATTTGCCAATAGCCTTTGCAAGTCACCTAATTAGATGATTAAGTCATTAAAGGGATATGCGCATCTGAAAAGCCTCTAGTCAGCCTCTGAAATCAGAGGAGATAAAGACAAGACTCATTTCTTTTTTCTCTTACACTGAAAAGGTAATTAATCCATTTAACTCTGCCTAGCACTGCTTTTCTGTAGCAAAAAGGAGAGACTGAAGCAGGATAGCTTTTCAGAAACACTCTTTGAAACATCAGAATGACAAATGCCTCTTTCTTTTGCATGCCACATGAAGAGGTTAGGCTTAGCCTCCAGTGGTCAAAATTATTTAGACAAGAGATCAGCAGCAGTGTGTGTAATGCTGACTTTGGTATTTGGGATGTTACTGACTACCTGCTAATTTGACTTTGTTGTAACTCAGTGCAATGTCTCTCTCCAGAGCAACATGTAAGGCTGGTAAATAAAATTCTGAAGAGAAAATTATTTAGCATCATTCACCTTCTCTTATAGAAGCTTCACAGAGTCATTCTTGGGTGTGTGTCACCTGCAGGATAGGGCTGACTTCCAAACAGTTGCAACAATGTGCTGTGATTTCCAGGCTTTTACTGTAAAACTGGAAGTTGCATGTTGGAAATGACATAAAAACATGTGCTGCCTAACAACTAAGGAAAGCTCCCCATTTCAAACTTCCAGCTACTCTGTGGATAAACCAGTGCTCCAACACTAATTGTTAAGATCTCCATCTGTGTAAGGTTTCAGGCTTAATTTCTGCAAATACATTTTGATATTTTCAGTATAACACAACTATGAAGAAATAAAGGTCAGCAGTAAGAAACAGAGCTCAGGAAAACCTTAATCTACAATGCTGTTGTCAGGTTTCATCAGATCAGAGAGCACAGCCCACGTTGCAATAGCTCAGCCTCATCACTTCAGTGATGTGAGAGGATCTGAAGACAGGTGACGGTGGACAGAGGTCCCACACTCCGTTTTGCAATTCCTCTTTCTAGAATTAAATTGGTGAATGAGGTAAAGAAAGAAAGTTTAGTGAACTTAAAACAAGAAACATTTTCCTCTGCTTCGCGACTCTAGAATTTTTACTGGGTCTGGCTACAGGAATCCTAGCAACACTATACAGCAAAAAGCAATGTCAAACATGCAAAGCAAATTATTATAAATAACAGCCATTGTTGTTCTAAAATCTGACATCTCTATGTCAAAACAATTCCTAGTTTTGAGCCATATTTGGAATAAAATTCAGGTACGCTCACACAGTTTTTCTATTTGCAGTGCTGTAAGTTCAATTAGAACATAGTGTGATTTCCACAATAATTTTTTGAAAGAGTTCAGCATTGACCTGTTATTCTACTGTGTGTAACCCTCACAGTGATTCAATACTCTATCCAAGAAATTCAGAGAAATCACTCTGAGGTTTAGTACACCTATCAGTGCACATTTTAGTAGTATGATTTGACTGAAATTTTCAGTCATGTCACAGAGACAAAAGACCTGATGTATGGACAGATAAAACTTTTCAAGTTTTGTGACCAGATTATAGTCATGTGTCTGGATAGACACATATTTTCTTGGGACAGAGGGTGCAAAAAATGAATCTAAATTTTCACAAAATTCTATAGATCCTTAAAAATCCATGTATTGTCAAAGAAGTCCAAATATTTCATTTAAGATTCAATTGACACCTTGATATCAAATAGATATACTGCCAGGATATGTTCCTTTAGGCAAAATGATTATCAGTCTTCCTTAGTTGACAGCAATTTAATAATAACACCAACATGAATTATTAATTTCTAACAATACTATAAATACATTGAAAATTTCTTGTCAACCCTTGCCTAGAAGGCCATAAGTGAAACTTCCTCCAGATGAGCTGAAATATAGCTCTTAAGCTATTATTTTTCTCTGAAAAATGAAAATGGATGAAAAGCATTGGCTTAGCAAATGTTCTTTATTTTATTCATTATTCAATACCTTGTGCTCGCTTAAATCCTTATAATAATTTTGGTTTTTTCCTTAGTATTTATAGTATCTGTATTTGATATGCACAAAAGCAAATACCTACTTCTCACCTTCTATGATGAGAATAGTTCTTTCTGCCCCACACTAACTAATGGTCCTCTGTATTATGAAATAAATTTACTTTTAAATATAAAAAGGGAACAAAAAGGCAACAAAATATGTGTCTTGAGGATGTCCTAGCCAACTAATTTTCTAGTTTTTCAATCTAGTTTTTATTGCTTAGTTTCTTTAAAAAATTAACATGTGCAAGAATGGTCAGATCAAAATACCAAGTAGACCAAAAGAGATGGTGGGTTATTTTAATTGTAAGGCCTTTAAAAGACAAAAACTAATCTCTATGCAAGTTCATTACAATATGAGAAAACAGAAAAAAACACCAATGAAAACTGTTTTTAACTATCTAAGCCATTCTTTTGAATTCTAATTTGATACATCAATATTATTTCCCTCATTATACAAAAAAGAGCAACATATTATTTCATATCTCAGTATATTCTAGATTTGCAGGGAAGGGGAGAAAAGCTGAAAAACCTTAGGCAACAAACTCAGCCTTAAGCAAAAAAAAAACCCAACAAATCCTGCCACTCTCTTGCTTGAGCAGCCCTTGAGAAATCTGTGAATAAACATTTTTTTGCTCTTATTATACACAATATTTCCTTCCTTCCCTATCTCAATTTGCATTACATACTTTTGACTGAAGGCAATAACAACAATACCAGGAAAAGAAACACATGTCAAAGGACATCTAGATAGCAACCTCTCAATGGCTGAAATCCTTCAAACAAAGTGCAACTTGCAAATGTAACTAGTACCATACCATAAGGCAAACTAGCTCAAGCTATCAGTTGGTATCTTGTTGAAAATTTCTAGTGGCTAGAATTTCATCTGCAGTGAAGAAATATTTTTGACAGGACACCCTAGCATATTGAGTTATTTTAACCCACTGCTGAAACATTCTTATTTGCAAATGTTTAATGAAATAGTTTTAGGCATTAAATCTGAACTTTTCCCATAAACTAATAATCAAAATGGAAATATATGTAATCAAATGAAAGAAATTAGTGTAAGGGAAACACAGGCAAAGTTGTAACAATAGTTGTTGCAAAATAGTTACATAGAAAACAGATTATATGCTCTCAGAAATTAACAGATAGGAATTATGTCAAAATTAGAAGGGAGGTACAATTCTGGATGGCAGCTAATTCACCAGGGATGACTTCAGGAAGTAACTAACATACCTGTATAAAAGAGACAATTAAAATCCACTTTTAGGTAAAGACTTAAGTATAGTCTATGTGTGCATTGAGTGTAAGGAATAAATAAGCATTGCACAGCTAGGATCAAAAATCTCTGTCATCACAAATTTCCTTCTTCCTTTTTATCTTAGGTCAGCCTACCATTTCAAAAACCTTCCTAAAGCATTAGCATGTTTCTGTTTTCCCATTTTTTCCCATTTTTTTTTTTTTTAACTTTTCTATTTTTCCAGCTGCATCCCATTCATACCTCCTATACACTAAGGTCTCCTCTAGTAAACAAATTCCTGTAATGCAGGTGGGTAGGGAAAAGAATATATGCAGGAGCTGAAAGAGGATGTGCAATGTTAGGCTTTAATGTTTGTTGTCTAAAGTTGTTTTTTCAGTCCAAAACCAAGAAAACACCATCAAAAGAGTAATCTTCCTAACTGGAATAGGTCTTTAGAGCACGTTTAACACAAGTAAGCTTTAAGTATCACAGTCAGGGCTAAACAGCAATGTCAGGGCTAAACAGCAAACATATTTCAATGCAAAATTTATTTACTCTATTTTGTTCCCAAATTACCTTTTCTAGAGTCAGTACTAGACAAACTCCAGATTATGCTGTGCAGCAGCTTAAGATGTTAGTTCCCCCCCAGCCGTCTATTCCCAACAACAAAGTCAGCAAAAGGGCAAAGCTAACCAAGGAAGTTTGGCTGCTTAGCATCAACCCAGAACCACTGGAGATAGAAACACTGAGATTTCTTGCTGATGCAGCTGAGCTGCAGACACACATTACCATTTTGGTTTTTCCATTTTTTTTCCCCTCAAAATTGATGCCTATAAATTCATAACAGGTCTTCTTTCAATGTTATAACAGAAAACCTGAAATTAACAAAATGGTCTTTGAGAAGAAATTTTCAGAGTACACAGCATTCTGAAAAAGCATATCCATTGACTTTCAATATTCTATCATCACTTTGAAGTCAGTTAGATGATTCTCACAAAAGGTCAAATGAACAAATGAGAGACTTTCCAAGATTTATTTTGGGTATTTGTACACCATTAAACAGGGTTACTATCACCTGCTTTCCAAGACATCATTTAGTTCTTTGGATTGCACAAGGTATAATAGTGACAGTGAAAGGGAAAACACATGTTGTTTCTATCTCTGGATTTATTGCTGCTTAATTCAAATTTGTTTTGCACTTCAGACAAAGTGAAAACTTCAAGGAAAATGACCAGAGCTTTTGGAGCACCATAATGCCATCTCAAAGAATCATTTATCAGACCTTGGCATGTCTCCTCTCCTGTATTCTCTCCTGAATTCAGCAGGAGGCTTCCAATATGACAACTGATCTACTAGACTTCCTACTAAACAAGCCAGAGCTTTATCTTGGATGAGCCACTTTAAAGGTAGCTGTGAGGAGCCTGCCAGCCATGAGCTGCATGCAGATGAAAGTGAATAATGCAACATGCAGCATGCAGCAATATTCTGCCAGTACTGATTCCATCTACACAACAAATACTCATCATGTGCACACAGACGGCAACTGAATCAATTATAATCTTTCACGAAGGGTAAAAACAAAGACTTTTGTTTTCAAAGCAAATGTCACCAAAACAGTTAAAAAAGACAAAAGCCAGATAAAAATATGAATAGAAAAGGTCTCTTGATTGCTCTTCTGATTGTAAACTGCGTGGTGAGGGTTTTTTCTCCTGTTTGAAGGGTCAGAATAAAAAGTCTGAAGTAAAAATCATGTTTAAGTTTTCATCTTTGAAAGGATCTACTCTTGGAAAGAAAAAAGGCTGATAATATTTTAACATGTAGGGATCAAACTAACAGTGCCACTCACTATCAGAAAGTAAAATACATTTGAAGCATGTTATTTTCAAACTTTCTTGCCCTAAAGAATAATAAGCTTTCTAGTGTAGCTAGGGAAAGTAAATACACAATAATAAAACCACAGAAATGTCAGATGACTCCTTTCTGGTGGGCAAAATAACCCACTAGCCAACATTTACTGCTTTATCCTTATTTCTGAAAGGAAGTCCCTTCAACATAGAGCAGCAGTACAGCTTCTACCACTTAAATGCATTTGATAATTCAGACACAGAGTACACATATAAAGTATGTATTTAATCTGTGCTCTCAGGGAATAAAACATAGTTTCAGAATGAACAAACCTCTAAGACCTACCAAAATAAAACAAGGAGATACACCTTTAGTCTCACAATCTTTGTTGTTATGTAGTGTATTAAGTGGTGTTACAAACTGTTTATACCCAAGACAAAACCAAACTATGTTTTTGCTTTACTCTTTTATTGTGACTTACCTACATAGATTAAAACAAACAAGCCATATGCCAAGACATATTTAAATAATTAAGTCCATTCACACCTTCTACTTTTTCCCTGCTCCCAGAGCACATTCTGCAGCAGCAGAATAGCATTCCTTTTGGCTCGTGGAAGGAATTAAAAGATGCTCCTTCTGAGGGAACCCAGACCACATAAAGGTTGGTGCTTATTTGAAGATCTTGTCAGCCACCATGGTCATTTCCATCTTAGACTGAAAGAAAACGTATTGTAGTCATGTTTGAATACTGCTAGTTGTTCATTTTATTCAGTGTGGAACTGAATAGTGAAGCTGATGATTTACTCTCTTATTTATAGGCATCCAACTGACCATTACGCAATTTTAATCTAAATAAAAGACACCAAAAATATACTTTGTATTCTGTTATTATTGCCATCATTGTGCATAATGTTTATTAATGAGACAGGGAAGGTATGAATGTCCTTTGCACAGTTTAGTACAAGGCTGAACAAAGTCATGTTTCAGTACTACATTTAGTTATTGATGAAATGTTGCATTGCTGTGAGAAAAAAGAAAAAGAAGTTGGACAGGTTTGAACTATTTTCCACTGAATACCACCTTCCTTTGCAATGGCAATTTCAAGACGTCCAGATATGTCTAAGAAAAAATCACACAAAATTTTGAAATAGTTGTTTTCCTCAGTTTCAGTGGGATTTCTGGAGTCTACCAGGCAAAATATGGCTGTGAATTGTAGTCTTACAATATGAAAATTAAAAAGTAAGTCATAAAGAAGACTAGAGCAGACATGTATTTTCAAAAATGCCTTTCATTATGCTGTTTTCCTCTGATCATCGTTATATTTTCCTACACTTTAACAAGAGTAAAAGAAGTAATACAAATTCATGATGAGGAAGTGGAGGGAAATGAGTAAATTTTGCTGTTCACAACTGCAAAGAACAGCAGTCTTTCCTCCCTATTCAGTGCCTCTCTGGAATGGAAAAATCTGTCTCTAATTTTCCACTTACCTTCAGTGGTAGATTAGAAAACATTCCCAAGTGGAATTGTAAATCTTTGACCACACTCCTTAAGAAAGCGAAGACTTTTGGTTCCTTTCAGAAATTACTTACCCAAGTTTACAGTGAAGAGAATTGATTCTGTCACATTCTAGTATGTGCTTAATCTAAGGTACTTAAAGATTGTGTAAGAGGAATTAGCAAATTTCAATATAATGATAAGCATGAGTTCTTAAAAGAATCAAATGCTCAGCTTCATGAAATGATTTTGTAGGCTATAGCTTGTTAGCACAGCCAAAAGGCTGCTTCTTTTCTCAAAGGCATCACACACCCCCACATGCTCCCCTTTCAGCAGAAAATTATAAGATTTTCTTGCACATAAGGAAGGGTCACTGTGCAATTTCCTTTTACTATAATTTGAAATACCGCAAATGTAATTTCTCATCCTACTCTAGGGAACATAACAGTTTTGGCAAAATGCAAAGAAAAGGTAGAGTTGAAAAAGAAAGTAAACAAACCCACACATTAATTTCTGCAAAGCATTTTAGTTTTTTCTCCTAGAAAGTCACTAAGTATCACCAGGCTAACCTGAGATATTTGGATTTTATTGAAAGAAAGAAAGTTGTGCAAATATATGCCTAGAGAATATTTTGAGTCAAAATGTTTTGACATTCTTCCAAAACCTACATATTTAATTTTGGAATCATTCCTTCCATACATTAATTTTCTTTGCTTGTTTGCTGAAGTATGAGAACTACAATTTTAAATATCAAGTTAGCACTATGCATAGAATTTAATAATATTGATATTGATAAATAAGAAGGTTAGCTTACATTTACAAACTTCAAAGTAAGTCTGTTATCTATTTTTGAGTGTCTGTTCTGAAAGACTTAAATACTGTCTTTCAAAAACACTTTACAAACAATCAGAGGTTGTTCACTGTAAATTATGTCCAAAAATTTAGTCAAAAGCCAGCTAGTTATCCTAGGATACTGTATGTCACTATTTTTAGTAAGAATATCACTCCAGTGACAACAACAATCAGAATTCTCCTGGCTATGCTGAGCTGGCGATCCAGCAGAAACTGCATTTTCAGAAGGTTAACACAAAGAAAAGATACTGTCCAGCAAATATGGCCAAGCATGAAACTGGAGGACAAGCTGTCCAGTTCATATTTCTTGTGCTTCTTAAAGGAACAAGGATGGTCATATAACGAAGTCAGATATTTGTGGATGTAAATATGTTGGGAATTTTGTGTCTTTTGAACACATGAGAGAGCTTTAGAAAATGCTGATGTAGCTCATCCTGTTTAAGACAGGTAAATTCTGTCCGCTAGTCAGGCATTCAAAAGTTCTGAATTCCTTTTCTGCACAGTCATGTTTATTAGAGTTACTTTTTCAACAGTCTTGTTGTGGGGCTGTGAAATAATTTTTGCTTCTTAGGGTTGCAGAACTGTTTCTATAAAAATCATCTTGCATTTCTCCACAATGTACCCTACATACAAAAAACAAAAATGTGATGTTTGTCTTATTGGTAGGAAGGGAGAGCTCTGTGTTATTCCCTCCTGCCCTGGTCTCTTCCAAAGTTAAAATTAGGAACTGTCCTGGTTTAGGGCAAATTTGTGGGAAAACCTCCAAACCCACACAGCCCTTCTCCCCAGCCAGTTCGGGAAGGATTTCCTCAGAGAGAGATGGAAAGAACCTGTTTATTATCAGGCACGGCACTCCTCAGCACACAGAATGAACAATACCAGAGGACAAAACGTGTTCACTGCTCTGGAGAGATGAAAAACTCAGAGAGTCTCTCCAGTGGGTGGTTGCTGTTATCAGTCCCTCCGGCACTGGGAAAGGCTGCAGAGTAGACCCCCCAGCAGGCTGCAAAGTGTTCTTGGTGTTTCCTTGGGTCCTGGCCTGGAGCAGGTTCAGATGGTTCCAAGGAAAGGGAAAGGGAGACAGTCCAGGGAAAATTTGCACTGTTTAGCTAAACTAACTAGAAAGCAAGAGCAAAAGCAAGAGCCAAAGCAAGAGCCAAAGCAAGAGTAAAAGTGAAAAGCCAAGCAAAAAGCCAAAGCAGCACTAATATACTGCACTGTCTGTGTCCCACCGACTGTGGGGGAGTGAGCAAGCTGATAACAAAACTGTTATCACCTTCACTACTGAAGGGCCAGCCTACTTCACTGTTCAGGGCCAGTCTTGAAGGCACAGAACACAACATACAGCACAAACAGAACAGATGACTGGGGATACAAGTATCATAATGTCACCCTAGGACAGGAACACACTGCAACTCCTCTCCTATCTATTTGTGAATATCTTGCTAGGAGAATCAGGAAAACCAAAAGGACTGTTGCATGGTTAGGTCTTAATATGAAGAAATGCACCAAGAAACTAAAACAAAATATGTCACAGAATAAACTTCTCTGGTGTCATCATCATCAGTACCAGGTGAGCAAATTGCCAGCTTCCTTGCTTTAGGATCCTCTAAATCCATGCCTATTTTGCACATACTCCCAGAGTAGGAATGATGTTCATTAAACATTTTATTTCCTTTATAATGGTGCTGGAGGCATCTGCAATGATTAAATTGTCTGTCATACCTGCCAACATTTGCTTAAAATAGGAGATAAAGTGGGCTTCTGGAATACTTGGGCAATATTCTGGACTGTTAATTTGTGAGACCTTTCAGGCACCACAAATTTTTCTGCTTTGCATGGCTTTGCATCATTGATCCTTACATACAGTATGCAGGAAAACCAGCAAGAATTCTAACTATTCCATCCAGAATGGTTCTGTCCAGAAACCTCTGTCTGTGGAGGATGGCTGAAGTGCTAATGACACATATTACCTTTATTTGTACTTTAACTTATGCTTCCACTAACTCTTGTGATTTGCTTCGTTTGTTGCATCTCCTGCCAGGAATACTGGTTCAGATTACCTCAGGGCTCTCCTTGCTTAATAATTTCTACAGTAGTTTGAGTAATTTTGGTAGACCTTTAGACCTTGTTCATAACATTCAATCTTTCAAATAGAACCAAAAATTTTGCAAAAACATGCTTCAGAGCTGTAGTTGAAAAGAACATAATGCTACCATAAGCCTGTGTATGAGAACTGAGAGCGAAGCCAACAGTAATGACAAAGAGCTTCATAGTACTATGATGCCAATATTTTTCTTGATGCAATCACATATAACCTCTGGATCCTAGAATTATGTTCCATTTCCGTTACTCCAGCTTTACATCTTTGTATGGGACAGTTAGTCAATGGTCTATAAACTATTAAAATGATAGATAGTCAAACATTTGGGAAATAGATAGCACTTCACAGTGCAGATGACTGATTTTTCTGCAAGCTTTCAGGAGTTCCCAAGTCCTTTTGGACCTAATTGGACTCTTTAATTGGTGGAGGTATGTTATTAAAATTTTAAACTTCCTTTTCTGCATCTCTTCTTGCTTCAGATTAATGTGGGACAGGTGGAGCACTGCCTATAGTATCCAAGATGCCTTTGCCCTCCACCCCACCTCAATCAATACATCAACATCCTTTGTTGTGTTCTCTTTCTTTCCTAAAAAAATCCTGTCTGTGACCTTTATTTTTTTTTTTTTTTTGCTGTGGATGAGATTTGCAGAAAATATTTTTTTCTGCAAATGTCCTGCTGTGTTTCAGGGTGACAGCACCTGTTTCACCCTTCCCACAAATGCATTGTACAGCACACTGCAAAAGAGGAGCATGGGGAAGGGTACTATACACCACAGGATGGGCAGCTGTTTCATCTCCAAAAAGAAAAGTCAGTGTTTTGAAATCCTTCTCTGAAGTAAGAAACCCTTTGTTCTGTATATAGGAAAGAAAGCAGTGGTGGTGCACAAACCATGCCTCACTCAGAGGCCACTCTCCCCTCCAAAGGCTCCCTCTGCAATGCTCTGTGCATCTGACTATGGTCACAATCGCTCCTCACCCGCTCTAGTGAAAACATGGACCCACTCCCCTGTTTACTTATGGGATTTCATGGTCTTACGTGACACAGACAGTTTTAGAAATGCAGGATAAAATACTCAGAGCTTCCTTTTCATGTCTCCTTCCTTTGCAACATGTTTTCTTTAGTAGCAGACAGAGTACAGAAGGATGGCAGATCAGATAGGAGAGCCAGGTGATCCCCTGGCTGATGAGGGGGTTTGGGTTGTCATTGCAGGCACCAGTGAGAGGCTGAATGCCTGGCATTTCAGAAAGAAGCCTGACTCTTATTTTCTTTCCTTGTATTTGAAGGAACTTCACAGTATTTGACAGGTCTTAAAACTGTGCACATCTGCTGCCATGTAAGAAGCTTGCCTCTAATTTAGAAAGGTACAGTAGATAAATATTACCTCAGTAGGGCTTACTAAAAGTCTTTCTTAAATCAACAACTATGCAGTGTAGTTAGAACTATATGCATGCAGAGCAATTTTAGTTTTTTTGACATCTTCACAAAGCCAGTGGTAGATACCCATTTTCAGACTCTGAGAATGATTACATGATATCTTGGGAGGCCAAGATGACAGTATGCAGCTGGTAAGCTGTTTCTAGCTGTCATAATAGGTAGTGTTTGAAAAGCAAAAAAACAAAGGCTTACTTTAATGAGGCCTACAGCAGCAGCAAACTGAAGTTATAAACACATTTGCTGCTATTTTGAAATTTTCAGTGAACTTTTCTCTTACTTCACATTCCTTTTTTAAACACATTTTGCTGTCTGCCTTTATAACTTCAACCACTGCTGTGTGCCATCTTGTGTAAAACTTGCTCAGAGAGATTTAAGGGTTATTTGTTTGTTTGTTTGTTTGTTTGTTTGTTTGTTTGTTTGTTTGTTTGTTTGTTTGTTTGTTTGTTTGTTTTTGGGGTGTTCTTTTTTATCTCTATCCCATGTCTCCTTTGAATTTTTCCTTGAAGAAAGAAACTGTTTCCTCTAAATACAACCATTTGGTTGAGTGTAAAAGTGTTAATTGGGGCATTTATTTACTCTGCCGAAATAAATTCCACAGTGATTCTACACAGAGCTTCAGCAAATCCAGTATTTTTTTCTTCTGAAAGCCTATGCAGGTGGCGTCAGTACTGGATATTCTGTTTACAAATCATTAATGAAGTGATTGTGGCTTTTTTCATTTGCTGACACTTTTGAACTGCTCAGAGCGACACATTCCTAAATAGGGAACACAAGAGTAGAGAGAAGCACACAATAGCCTTATTATGGGGGCCACACAAACACTGGTAGTGCTGAGGGTTTATATTAACCCAATCAATTAAAGATGTACGGAAAGAGTTCAGCTAGTAGGGGACTGGGAAAAAACGGTGCACAGCAATGAGTTGCTAGGCATGCTAATCTGGACTCTGAAATTTTCGCTTAGCGCTATATCTGAGCTTTCTTCCTGCACAATAAAAGGTCCCTTTCAAAGCTGAGAGTCCTTAGCAGTGCAACTATTGGAAGTCACTGAATTCTCTGAATGAAATAAATGCCTTGCTTTAATTTCTATAAGGCTTGTGTAAATTTCCTTCAGTACTAAACCATTAGAATTCCAAAGGAAAAATGCATATATTAGGCTATACTGTATCCCTATTGTGCACTAAACATCAACTCATGCTACTGATATGGAGTTTAAAAGCTTAAATAAAGTGCGGAGCTCCTGCTGGGCAAACAAGCTGAACTGGCCCAAAGAAGTAACCTTTTTGTTAAGAATTCTCATTTGAATAAACAGCATGGTAGGACTGCTGAATGCAGATGGCTTAAGTGTTTGGGTTCTTCTTGAAGAAACAAGTCTTAGTAGTTTTACACTTTCATGAACAAAATCATATTTTATGAAGGACAAGTGCCCCAGTTTCTCACAGACTGTATGGCAGAAATGAAAGGAGTTTCTAGCTAACTGGTTCATTTTGAAGGCTGCATCAAGACAAAACAAATATATAGCTTTTATTCTGTAATTCTCCTGTTGCATGTTTGTCTATGCAAACACGAGTACAGACACTTGCATACAGAAAGATGCAGCTCTAAAAGACATCTAAACTCTCCAAGGAGTAAATTAAATCCCTGTGCTCAGGTTTGCCTTTTTTTTTTTTTTTTTTTTTGGTGTGTGTTCTGCACTTATCTGTGATACTATCTGAATTGGACATAGCACCAAGACTCAAATGTTGAGTCTATGAAAGACTCAACACAGCACAAAGCCTGCTTTAACATAGATGCTCTTCTTCAACTTTTGTTGCATTCCCTGTTATTTGCTAGGTAGATATTTTCCCTCCTGACAGCAGAATGCTAGCCCTGTTTTCATCCTTCTTCTCTGAAAGTGCACAGGTGATAGAAAAAGCTACTGATCATGCAAAGAGCTCATAGTGCCATCTTGAATGGAATATAACATCTGAGATACAAACATCAATTTGGGATGCTATTTAATAGGATGACATTGTGCAAATGGAATCAAGAGCTGACTGCCCTCACCTGTCTAATAGAGACTGCATTCTCTGCATCTTTTATAGGAGGTGAATAAGCTATTAACTGTTGTGTGAAGCATCAAACAGCTATTTCTACAGGCTTCCCCCCCTGTACTGTAAGGACAGCTCTAACAGACAAATATGAAAGACTGAGAAGTGGGGAAACAATAAAAATATCTGTCAAAAACCTGTCTTTGAAAGGGTCTGCTGACGACAAGAAATATCTTGTATGAGAAAAAAAAAAAAAAGGGTAATTGGCAAAAATTAGGGAAAAGAGAGGGAAAATTGTCAGGACTCAATCAGTAAGAATCAAGAGTGATCTGACTACATTTACATGAGAAAATACTTTCTAGTTATCAACATCTAGGCATTTTCATGTTGGAAAAGAAGAATGGGCACTATGCACCAAAACTCTTAAGACAGACCTTTCCTCTAAACTGTTTTGTTGCCATTTGCTCCCATAAAGGTGAGATAAATTTCTACCATGTTGTAATAGCACTAATTTTCATGTATTTACTATTATTCTGCTTTTCTCATAGCACTTTAAAGAGTTCTGTAGACCCATGTATTTGAACTTGTCATGGTTTAACTCCAGCCAGTAACCAAGTAACACAGACCCACTTACAAACTTCCCCACAGGTACAATCAGGGAGAGAATCAGAAGAGTAAAACTCAGAAAACTCTTGGGTTGAGATAAAAACCATTAAATAGGGAAGCAAAAGCCACACACATGCAGAGCAAAACAAAAAGTACTTCCCATGGACAGGCAGATGTTCAGGTACCTCAAGGTAAGCAGGGTTTCATCATGTGTCATGGGGACTTGGAAAGAAATGTCCACCCCTACTCCTCCGCATTCCAAATGTCCCCCCTAAATCCTTCTTCCCACCACTTTGTATTCTGAGTGTGACAAAATTTTCTATGGCAAATCCCTTTGGTCAGTAGGGGTCAGCTGGACACTTTCCACTAGACCAGGCTGCTCAAATCCCTGTCTAATCTTGTCTTGTTTACATCCAAAAGGATGGACTTCTGTTAGTACAACCAAAGCTCTTTATACCTTGCCAAAATAAGGTCTGTGTCTGAATTATAGACTTCCCTCAACTAAAACTATCTAAGAACATCTAAGAACAAGATGTGTGACTAATTAAAAGAGGTGTTTCTCTTTCAAATCTAGACACATTAATCATAGGAAATAAACCACGTTAAACTGTATTGAGCATTATTGCAGATCAAAAACCCTTTACAGACCTCATTACCCCTGGTAGACACTTTAAGTAGCTGATAAATTTAATGTAATGACATTTAGCCCAAAAAACCCTCTTAATACCCCAGCTTCCATCAAGTTCATTTAAAAGTTGACATGAACAGAGAGAATTGTTTCTCATTGCTCCTTCCACTGCTCTCACTGCTCTGCTGTTGCCTGCATGGTCTGCTAATTGCTTGTAGGCAACAGCCTGTCCAAACTTCAGATCTCCCAACAAGGTTCACACCACTTGTTAGGTGAAGGAATATTGCAAGACCAAGAGCAGTAGGATACCCAGCTTGTTGAGCTGTGCTTTAAACTGAAAGACTTGGGAAGAAAGGTCTAAAGTAGCAATGCTCACACCAGGGGAACAAGCCAGGGCAACCAGAGCAGGAACAAATGTTCCCTAGCTGTGTCCCAATGTAAGAACCAGAATCCCAACCATCTTAAATGTATGCATACCAATGCAGACAGGCTGAGGAATAGACAGGAGGAAGTGGAGCTCCTGGGCCTGTCAGAAAGTTTTGATATTACAGGAATAACTGAAACATGGTGGAACAACCCACATTGCTCTGAGGAACATGATGGATGGCTATAGGTTGTTTTGTAAAGACAGAGAAGAGGAGAAGTTGCACTTTATATTAAGGATAACCTTGAACATATAGAAGTCAACTATGGTTGACTTCACTTCATCCCACTGGGGTCAGTAAACACCACCTCATTATTATTCCTCTTACTTTGAATCAATTCAAAAAAAGAACTATAATGACTAAACGCTAATAAAATGCCAAGACATTTCAAGTAATTCAAAGAAATCTGAGAAATGGCTTAAATAAGGTCAACATTTCTCATGCTAAGCCTAATTGGAGGGGAAAGAGCAGCTATTCAGTGTGTCACTCATCAAAACACCTAGTGAGAAAGGAGTAGAGTTTGATTTTGAGGCTCAAGATGGGCTGCTGGCATATTCCTTGTTCTAAGAGATGCTTTGATTGGACTGAGCCATCCAGAAGGTCCTACGTGACATGCCCTGGAGCTTTGAAATGCTAGACATCTCCTTTTATGTGAAAATTATGATTCTGCTGTCATCTTTTCCTGTTATATGTCTTTTTCTTACTCTTCTACCTGACCTCTATTTTTTTTTTTTCTTCTGCTCTCTAAATATATCCCTATCTTTTGATACTACCATGACCAAAAGGACACTGAAGTGGTCTGGCCACACAAACAGAGAAGGAAGCTTTCAGATGTCAGTGTCTCAAGGAATGAAATACAAAATGCCACTAGGGAGACAAAGGTCATCTTTTGGAAGATTTCCCATACTGATATATACAGCCAGAGAACTATGTGACAGCAGAATTCTTAGGCAGGACAAACGTTTCTTCTCTCTGGTAAAAATTATTCACTGTTTGTTGTCTGTGTCTAGAGGGATATCAGTTCCTTAGTTCTGTGCACAGTTCTGTATTCCTCACCACTCAACAACACTTTATGTTTTTACTTCTTTCCTGCTGCCCTCTGAAGCATAGCTGCTACCCCTTCCCATCAGGCTCTTCAGTGATACATGCTAGAAAATTTCTACAACAAGAGCTATAGACAAAATAGAATAAATTTGAACAATTCCTTCAATGGTAATAGATTTTACATAGCCCCTTAGTATAAAAGTGAATGTTATTAATGTGCTACAGAACTTGGAAAAAGTCAAACATTATTAAAATATTGTTGTTGTTGTTATTATTATTGAAGAAAGATAAAAGGATTTAATCTTAAATATTATAACTTGCAGAATGCTGAAAATTTGCTGAAAATGCATTATTGTTTATTAATTAATACATATAAATATTTTCTGAAGTAAGGGTTCACTACCAGACTTCTGTGCCACTATAATCTGGAATAAATTTTACAAAGTGACACAAAATTTTTCATAATCAAAGTCATCTGACAAATGGCCAGGACTCTTGTGAGTAGGGTCAGATATCAAAGCAAAATATGAAACACTTCACAAATCTGACACTTCTGCTATTCATCTACAAGAAGTCTCTCCAGAATAACTCCCTGCTTCTTCCAATCCAGAAAGAGTTTTAAAAGGAGAAGGAATGGAGTTATGTGGTCTTCCCATGATTATTACCATGATGACATTTTTTATATTATTTGCATTGAGATTCAGGAAGGGCTCATTACAAATCTCTATATAAGGCTAAACCTGGAGGCAATCACAGATTGAAAACTTTGACTTGTTCTTGTGACTGAGGATGATTTGTGGATATCCATATGATAAAGAAAGAGGATATCATCCTTTCACCTGTGAATGAAATGAAACACCTTCTCTGGTGTTGATGTCTGTCTACCAGCAGAATAACAGAGAATCTGTTAGCAAATTAAAAGCAGTTTGGAGATAAGCAAGAAAATGAGAGCAGACAAAGGAGACCTATACCTAACAAAAGTATTATTTGGTTTTGTGGAAATTTAGGTTAAAATGGTAAGTTGAAACTTGTTTAGATTGCAAATTGACAAAGAAATATTCAAAATATTGATTTATTTAAAAATATTTAATCACTTTGATTTGGATTGAAATTATTTATAAAATATATTGCAGCACAAAAGCATGGATGTTTCCAGTGCAGCAGCAAAATTACACCTGAACAAGATAAAGAGTTACTTTCCTTCAGGAGGAAGAGACTAAAAAAATGAACACATACAGATGGAAATTCAGGAATGTAATAGTGACATGGAAAATGGCAAGTTATCTGGGCATGTGATTTTTTTCTTGAATCCTAGTAAAAATTTGCATTAATAATCAATTTATATCAAAGAATTCTAAGGGAAGATTAAACCACTTATTAAATAAATAACAAGGAACAAAATCTAAATTATTTTTAATAAGAAACATTTTTATTTCGACAGCTATGTTAATTCACATGTTGTGAAGAAGAGGAGGTTCAAGAGACCCTTGGAATAATTCATCCAATGAGAAAATATAGAAAAAAGACATGAAGTGGTATGAGAAACAGTTCATCAAGTACTAAAACCTAAGTCTGCCTCCCAGCCAACCTGGCAGAAGCCCCATTACTTGATATAAATGCAGCTTAGTTTCACCAAGATCTCAGACCTGAGAAGAACTATTATCAGACTTTCTGATGTACCACTTTGTCAACACAAGGACTTACATTTTAGAAGTTACTTGTGTATTTGGTCTTGAACTTCTCAGTCAAAAATGAAGTGGCCTTTAATACACATCTTGCTCTGGGTAACATGTTGCTCGGTGTGAAATGAAGGAGTTCACTTTCCACCACCTCTCTTCTGTTTCTAAAAACTGTCACTTGTTACCAAGTATCCCATAACTGTGTTTCCAACAAAGATTACACTAATATTTCTGTTCAGCTACATGTCCTGCAGGGTTGTTCTGCAGTCTTCTGATCAGTAAAAATGTAATAACATTTTCACATAGTCAATATTTAATTCTGTAAATGCAACTGGTAGTTGTAATCTAGGTTATTAACCACACAGTGATTTATGAGGGAGAGCAGACAGTGAAGGGGTGCAGAGCACTAGGAAGGTCCTCTGGTGACAATAAAAAAGTTATAAATTTCATAGCCCTGCCTGAGAAATGTATTTATATCCTATATTAAGAATAGCTTTTTATAAATTTTAATGATCCATGTTATTAATGGTGCTGTCATCATTACTGCCTGTGCAAGACTGCAGCCTTTTTTTTCCTCTTATACTTTTCCATCAGCTGAAGGTCTTACAGTTTCTAAAAAGCTCTTATTAGCAGTTTGCCAAAAATCCAGAGGAGTTATAAGTCTATCTTTGTTTCATTGGACTGCAAAGACTGCAAGGAATATTTTGCATAAAGTTTTACAGCCAAGGCAAAGTTTGGGCTAATTGGACAGAAAACAATTGCTTCTCTATCATTTTTACAAAGCCTAGGTCAATACACAGGAATAAAAGTAGCACCACATCAAAAAGAGAAATTTATACATGAAAATTGTCCTTAAACAGTGTAGTATACACTGTTGGGTAGCTATAGGATAGACAGGTATATAACAAAGACCTGATATAAATATTTGTGGCACCACAGACTCCATTACAGTGAAAGACAAGGGTAGTATTTACAAAAAAAAAGCCTCCACATTTTTATTCCATTTACATTACTTTAGAATCTCTGTCACACTTGGCTGGGTTTGCCAAGGGAAGGTAAACTATGGCGCTGCCTGATAGCTGAACAACTTTCACATTTTTCTGACCTTCATAAAAGAATTTCAGAGACACAAAAATAAGTTTGGCAATGGATCTAACGACACAAAAGGAAAAGAAAGCAGAGGTAGCACCATTTCACTTTTAAGCATTTCCCATTATCCACCTCTAAAAGCAGAAAGAGACACCTACAGCAACCTCCTGATTTACTGCTCTCAGGAAAGGAGGCAGCTTTCCTAAAACTGTCAGAAATCTCTACAGCAGTCAGAATCCCTCCCACTGTCAGAAACCAACAATAAAAAGTGGTACACAACCCTCTGATCTGTTGGCAACACAGAGGTGTTCAGTAGGGAAGAAACACAACCTTACATGATTGTACATAGATCTTCTGACCTACAAACATAGGTACTTTTAATCATAAAATAAACCTGGGCCTCATGGGCTATCAGGCACTCTCATGCTTTGGTGATAGCAGCTGTACAGTTGAGGCAGGCATATTGAAAAAGATATGTGAGTTGGAGCAAGGTCCTGGGGTATTGTATGCCTGCTGTTTAATTTTAAAATATTCACTAAAATAGGAAAAACAAATACTATCATTGCAATCTCCAGACAAAATGTAAGTACCTGATATTTTACAGGTATTAGTATCAATTATGATTTTTTCAAGGATGAAAACAAATTTCCAACACTGAGCCACTCACTATTTTCCAAAATTTTTCTTCTTTGAAATTAATTATAATTTTTTGTCTTCTTTGCTTTTATACCTGTTTCAATTTGATATGGTGAAAGTAATTTTTCCTCTTGTCTTTTGGCTACTTATTCCTGGGATAGGAAACATGAATATTGCTACTTGGTAAAGCCAACATTCCACTGAAAATACTTCACTTCTGATTTGTACCTCAACTTGAAATGTTTTCTCACCTCACTACCTACGATTTATAGCTTGAATCCCATTCTTTTACTTTTACACTTCTCTCTCCCATTGGCTTCAAGTGTTACATGCTCAGCCTAACACAAGGTAAGCCCTGAACAGAAAATGTAAGTTCCAATCAATATGAATATAGAAGATGAATAAGGGCAAATTTGCTTCTATAAAAGAGGAATTCCCATGCCATTCCTAACTGAGGGAAAAAAACCCAACTTCCCTAGTGCTAAAAAAAGTTCAGTCTCCCTGCAGCCTAGTTCTCTTCCTTAAGCAAATTCTGCCAACACCATCATAACATATTCCTGTAAATCAGAAGGAAATTATTTGAAATACAAGTGAATTTTCATTTGCTAGAAAATCCTCCTAATGAAATCAGCTATAGAACTAAAATAAAAAACTGAGTTTTATTTTAATAATTATTTTTCTATTTTTTTGGTGGGGTTTTTTTTGGGGTTTTTTTGGTTTTTTTTTTTTTTTTTTTTTGTTTTGTTGTTGTTGTTGGTGATGGTGGTGGTGGTTTTTTTAACAAATAGGACCTCCACAACAATTAATATTCATCTGAATTTCTGATGATTGTTTAAAGTAGGGATGTTGAAAACTTTTTTGGGGAGATTGAATAACAGTGATTGTTAATGACTACTTATGTCACTTGCAGGATGCCTCAGCTCACAACATCTGTCTTTGCAAGATTAAGTACTATACAGACTATGAATTACTGAGAAATAAGTCTGTTAGAACACTTTGCTAAATTAAACTTTTCACAAAAAAGTTTGCCTAAACCTCCAGAAGTAGGAAATTCAGTGGTTCTTAAGTAAAGCTAACATAATTTGACATAAGTCTGGCTTGGAAAAACCTATTTTGTTTTTCATGATAAGTTGCTTTCAGAACATAACACTACACAGTGTAAGAATTTTCTGTGCTTTTCTACTTCATGAATGAGAAAAGCTTTCATTCAAGGTGATTACAGAGTACTCTATGGATTTAACTAGTGGATATTTAACTTCCTTTAAATTACTAAAAACCCAGTTAACAGCATGATTTCAAAATGTTAATTTAGAGTTCCAAGACATCTGCATTAGTGCATTGAGGCTATTATCTTATTTTATGGAATAAGCAGGCAAAAGAACAAATAAAGATGCACAGGTAGTGTGCTACTGCTGCTTATTCTGAAGACAAATAAAGCAAATCAAGGCAGGAGTAATGCTTCAGCAAAGAAAATAGGAATGCATCTTTGTGTGTGAAACAGTTTGCTTCCCCTGAGATTCGCATTTTAGCTAACTTAAAGTACAACAAAAAATGACACTGACTGATATACATGTGAAAGCTGAGGGTGAAAAAAAGCAAAGGGAAAAGCAATTTCTCAAATGTAGCATCATATGAAGATAGTCTAGAAAGAAAGCATCAAACTGCAAAAAAAACCTGAAATGTCAGGGAATCTCATTGTAATTCTGGAAGCTGTCTTTGAAAGCTTCCAGTAGTGTTTTTAAAGTATGCCTAGACATACTGTCTCAGGGAGTGGCAGGAGACTTCCTATTCAGCAAAGTGAAGAAGAAGCAGAAAATGTGACCAGCAAAATCTGGCTTGTTTACTGGGAAGCTGTTGAAAGTGCTTAGTGTGAAGCATCAAGGAGAGTGTGACGTGAGGCCACTTAAGAAAAAGTTTTGTGAGAAACACGTGAATCCCTGATACTCAAAGCCATAACCTCTTTTTCCACCCAGCCTGGTTCTCACAAAGTGTGTCAGAAGAAGTTGGTGACACCCTCTGTCATATCAACCTCTCGGTTACATAATAGTGGTTCCTAAACATGCTGCTCTGCTGTAAACTGTGTTTCTTGGTGATCATTGATCCCAACTCCAACTTGAGATTTAAACATTCCTACAGCCTTGATGCAGAGTTATACCATGGCTAGTAAGGTAAAGAAGCTACATCTGGAGGGGCTTCTGGCACAGGACCCATCCAGGCTATAAAAGGCTTTTCCTGGGTCATCTTATAACCACCATGTTATACACACTGTGTTCCTCAATGAAGATGCTCTTTTTCCATCTTATACCAATTACTATTGGTAATTGGTATAAGATGGAAAAAGATAGAAGAACTTATGTCTCTTCTACTGATTTCTCAAAACTTTTGTCCACTTTGTTATTAATTTACTTTTCCCTTCTACTAATGGAGTCTGAAACAGTGAGGAATATGACTTATGGTTGTCAAGTTGTTCCTTGTTGTTTCTTGCAAGGGAATGCTGTCTAACAGCTGTCTTAGGGGGATTAAAGCAAAACAATTTATTCAAACAGGACTCTGAAAGTCTCACTGAAGTCTTGATTTAGCTCCCAAGCTTGCAGCCTTCCATGTCCAAATCTGTCCTGTTACTTTAAAGCTCATTTCCCTTCAGTCTGATTTTCTTTCTTTTTTTTTCTTCCTACTGCTTTCCTCTCCACCATAGCTGTCCTAACAGAAATGGAAACAAGGACTCTATTCACACTGTCTAATTACTTGTCTGCTGTGATTTTCTGTATGATTCTCTTCCATTTTATCTACTTTTCCATTCCAGGTGACTACCATTTTTCTGCAAGGAATAGGTCTCTCTTTGTTAAGAAAGCAGTTACACTATTTGGGGTATTGCCACAACCTAGATCACCTTTTTGAAAGAATCCTACTGTTACACACATATATATACACTATGTATATATGTGTGTGTATATATATATATATATATACACATATACATATACATATACATATACATATACATATACATATACATATACATATACACATACATACATATATTTGCAAGCCCTAAAGGCCCTTCATTTTTTTATGAGAATGAAAATCTGGGGTGACTTCCAGAAAATACACAAGAACGAGACGAATAGTGCCAGATCCCACATTGGCAAGTGAAAAAGGACAGCCACAAATCCTCATTCTCCAATTAGAATGATGGAGGAGTTTCAAGACAAAGAAAGAACTGGACAGAACCAATTCATACACACTGTTATTTTAATGATTTGAAGTCTTAATAAGTAACTGAAAAGAACACTGAAAATTACAAATATGAGAAGAAGAATTACAAGTATAAATTTATCATTTATATTATTGATAAATGACAAAAGATCAGGAAAAGCAAAAAGGCAGCCTGACCACAAAAACCTTGTGGTGGTCAGAAGTACCAAGTAGAATCTGGGATGGATCTCCCTTTGACTTTTTTGAGATGCTGGCAATATTCCAAGAAACATAAAACGGAAAAGATTTTAAAACAACTATCAACTGTGTGCTCTACCAACTATCATCAACATCTACATCTCTGCACTTCTTGCTGAAATCCATTAAAGTAATCCAGCTCTGCAAATATGTGCTTCACATTCTGCAGCTACTGAGATCTAGTGAAGTCTATATGGATTTGCATATAAACTAAATTTCTCCTGGTAAAAAGATCAGGACTTGCAGATATAAGTTCTTTATAGCAGAAATCTTAAACAGCAAACCAGCCCTTAAAAATCTCAATTGATTCAAAGAATAGGGCTAGAACTCCTTCAAATTTCATTCTTACCATTTATAAGTCCTCCTTAATCCCAAGATGATTTTTTTTAAACAAAATAGAAATTATAAAAATGGGTTTTGTGGGGTATTTTACATCTCTTCTCTAATACTACTCTGCCTATCTTCCAAGTGCATCTAAGAGACTTAGGAGGCTTTATCTACTGCTTCTGCTTTTCTGGTCTCTATGCACATGGCAGCTCTCCTACTGCCTGAACAGTAGAGTTTGGAGAAAGAATGACCACTGCAGAGCTGTGACAGACAAAATACCCTTCTACAGTCACAGACCCAGAAAAATAAGAAAGTAATAGAGCTCACTGCCTAGTGCCATGCCATTCATCTTCAGTGTTCTGCCAGTTTTAACCAGTTGTTGTATAGATTGGTGTAGGAATCAATCAATGCACTGGCACTGCTGCAGTCTATCACCCAATTGAAAATGTTATAGTTCAAGTGAAAGGTGTCTCAGAAACTCCTGAGTTTCAATTTAATGTGAGAGAATGAAAATGTAAAATCTGTTGCTACAAGTGAAAATTTTTGCTAAATTTGACTTTCTTGGAAATAAAATAATTGACAAAGGAAATCTATAAGTGAATGGTAGTTTATTATATTTCAGCATATTCTATTATATTCCAGCAGATTTTTAATTATTATTTTACTTACAGAATTTAGCAATTTATAGTATACTTATTTATCTTAAATTATGTTTCAAAAAATTAAAACTTGTCCATACATCTATCCAAAAATGCCAATGACCTCATTCAAATCAAGTCAGATATTGAAAATACACATGAATTCCAACACAGATACACATGAATTATCTACAGCTTCTTCACATCTTTTTCTAGGGTGAAGAGCTCATTTGACTGATTTCAAATCAGAATGAACATTTATCTTCTTTATAACCATAAAACAAGAACCTTTTAGCTTTATACCATGTGAATGTTCCAGGAAACAACAAAATGTGCAAAAACATATCTTAAAAACTGAGTTGTGTTTTTCTTGACTTAATTTTCTCTCTTTATGATATAGATATACTGTCTCATCATTGAAAAATATGCATGCTGACTTTTTAAAGACTAATCAACATTGTTTTTTTATTATCACTTAGGCAACCTAAAGCCTCACAGAATATGCCTTATCTCTGGATGTTTTGGATGGAAAAGAACTGGAGCTTGATTATGCAAATCTGTTTCCAATGCTGCAAGGGTAAGAACATTTCATAATACAGCTCTGCAACTCCATTCATCCAAAGTGAGGAAGCCACATTTGTTCAGAAAGGTAATTGTGGCTACCTGCTTCTCAGCTGACATGCATTTAGACCCAGACATGTTGCACAGCATGAACAGTGACAGTGAGAAAACTGAAAAAAATTCTAACCTACCTATTACAAGCAATAAAGTTAGACTCAAGTCAACACATTTAAATGAGTGAAATAAAGTATAAAGGCAAAACCAACCAGTAATGCTGAGTATAAATTTTTTTAAAAGAAGTTTGGGACATTTCTGAGAATGGGTTCAGAAGATGGGTTCTTTTGGCTTTGAGGTATACATTTAAAGAAGGAACTCAGACGTACTGTCACATCATTTATTTAAACTTGACATCTTTAGAGTTTGTAGCAAAACATGGAATCTGGTGGGAATATTGCAGGTTTATCTTCTGCTTGTCCTAGAAATGTTCACCCAAACATTATCTGAAGAAACTCCATTTTGCATAGATGAAAACAAGTTCATGCCTTCAGCAGCCTATCTCCTCTGAGCATCCTTCAGCTCCTCACAACTCCCACATGGGAAGAAGCCTGAGCACATACTGTGCTTACAGAGCAATTACCAACCTTTCACTTCAGAGTGTGGGAGCAGATTTAGGAGGCAAGCCATCTTGAGAAAGTGGAAAGGGAGTGCCAGAAGCCTGGCAGGGTGAATGGAGCAAAAGAACAGGGAGAAGCATTGGTTTAGGACTCAGACCAGAGCTTCTTTAGTGGGTGAGGACTCAGACCTCAGGACAAGGTCTGTCTGTAAGCTAGTATTTGTCAGTAGCCAGTGTCAAATAAAACTACTTTTTCTAAGAGGTACAATTCTTTGCTTTTACCTTTCTGTTGATACTGTTGAAAACAGCCCTTTTTAAACCTCATCTCTGGGCAACCCACTTAATTATAAAATCCATGTTTACTGTAAAATAAGACAAACATGGACATGTTACTTTTGCCCATATGAACTAGCTTTTTAATATTTCCAATCTTAAAGGCAGGTATTCTCCCAGTACTGCCAGCAGAGCAGTTTTTCACCTCTACCAATGAGTTGAGTTTACATGAACATGAAGCCATATCTTTGTATAAAGAGCAGAACTATTGAGGATACTCAGCTCTGCCATATGAAGAGACTCTGAACTTGTCTTGAAGGCAGAACCTATTTTGATAGCTTGGCATCTCATTTTTTCTCCAGAAGGGGACTTCTCCTGTAGAGTAATAACTCATTACCATGGGAACAAAACAGCTTTAGAAAGCCTTGTGCTGGATCAGCTACAACTAGGGAGCTTCTGACTGCAAATGCAGCTCTGCTTTGGAGTAGAAAAGAATCTGAATTAAAGGTAGCTGCAACTTTTTTTCTTTGCACTGAGTCTTTTTGTCTTTGCTTGTTTCTGCATCTGTTCTACAACATCAGTTGCAGAAATGCCTCAATGACTGCTCAAATGTGAGCAGCAGGACAACCCTTTAGAACTGGCAAAAGAACAGCCCATTGGTGACTACCTGAATGCTTTACAACATCCACAAGAAGAATGAAATATTTTTTGTTATGGATTATTTGGACCTATAACCAAACCAATAGTAGTACATATGATCAGATCAAATCTATATAATGGGTCCTGCCTCTTAATCAAGAGATAATAAGAATATTCACAATACTCATAAGAACATGCTTTCTTGATAATTATGATATTTTCTCCATGGTACTAGATAATATTAAAAAAAATTTAAAAAACACTGCCTTCCATCTGATTCCAGGTGTATATAACACTGAGAAAATATTACACAGCTCTCCAGTCTTGCAGGTAATTCTTTATCTTTTTTTCCCAGAACCATAAAAATGATGTAGTTCATCAAAGTATATGAGTGAACAAAGGAGCTCTTTCACATCATTGGTAAACCACATGTCAGAAATAATCTTTATTGATTAGAAACACTGGGATAACAGAGAAAGTCAGAGAAAGGTGTCATTTTAAAGGCATGTTTCAGTGTTGCAAACATCTCTGAAAAACACCAGTTCTTGATTCTCGTCCTCATGCCACATTCTTATTTTCATGTGAAGTCTCAGGCAATTATCATAAGAATTTTAAAAAATAATTTAAAAACTGGTGTACTAGGTCAGACCAAAGGCATCAATTATATCTGGTTTCCTATGGGAATAAGAAATGAAGGCCTAAGCATAGATGAATAGCGATTCCACAGTGGTACTTCCCACAAATACCATTCCAGTTTTGAACAATTTGCAACATGGGCCTTCTGAGGTAGAGATAGTATCTTCGTGCTTTACAATCTTTTTCATGTTCATTCACCCAGCTGTTCACCTCTTGAATTCTTGTAATTATTTTAGCACTAATAGCATTCTTATGTTGAAGGTCCCCAGACTAAATATATGTTATGACAGTATCATGGACATTTGCACCATTTGTTTTGAAGAGGTCACAGGCTGTTTTATACTGACAGACCTTAGATATTGTATTGGAAGACTAAGTAAATAACCAAACCTTATTTCCCTTCTCCGTGATTTCATAGATGCCCATTAGATATCCTCACAAAATTCCTGCTTTTCTCTGAGCTGAAGAGTTCCCCTCAATTAAGCTGTTCCTTATGCAGAGTTATTCTATGCATTTGATCTTCTTCAAAATGAGGAAGGGTGGCAGAAAGAATCTGATCACAGTATTCAAGACACAGGGCACCTACATGTGTATTTATAAAATGATGCAATGTTTTGAGATTTATCTTGTGTTCTCTTTCTGGTAATCCCTAACATTTGATTAAAACTCATTGCACTACTGAGCATTGAGCAGACTTTTCACAGAACTAGGTCTTAAATTCAAGAGCTTCCAGAGTGGTAATGGTCATCCCAGAGCTGGGAATCACATTGTAAGTAACATTAGAACTTTTCATGGTGTCAATTTTCTCTGAAGAGTGAGCAAGAGTGATAACATTATCACAAAACATTCTTTCACATCACTTAAATTATTCCAATGGCTTCTGGAGGATATCCACATCTTTAATTCATTTATATTCTAAGGCATAACTCATCTTCATAAATCTGCACCTGATATCCTTAATGCATTTTGGAACTGGCTTTGGTTTGTAGGGGTGGTGAGGTGAATAGCACTTTAATTTAGTATTCCAGTCAAGGGTAAAAAAAGCGAATGCAGGAGGATGAGATTCGGGCCTTTCTCAGAGGAGGGAAGAGTGTGGCAGCATGTGTAATGAGAAGACAGAGTGTCTTCTGAGTATTGACTCAGCTGCTATCATTAGTTATGAAGCACTTATGAACAAGATCTGCTTTTCAAGTAAACAAATCTAGAGAGGAACACACAGAAGAAAAGAATTATGGACAAATACAGTCTGCACATTGAACCTTAGCCTGAGAGGATTTTTGCTAAAAATTGCTAAATCCAAATAAATTATATGGCACTTGAAAATTATTTCCCTGCATTAGTCACTTTTAAGAAGAGTAATATCTGTAGGAAAGCACCCAGATGGCAAATAAACTAGATTGGTTCTTTGCCAATTATTGCTCAAAAATTCTGAATTTGGGGAAAGTATGTTGCACATTTCATAGTCCTTATGTGCCTCACATACCTGGGGGTTGAGTAGGTACTGTCATGTTAAAATACAGGGCAAAAAGAATTTGCCTGTGTTAAATTTATGATTTAACTTTATCTGTCTGCACTCTGCCCACACCACTCAGGATCTTTTCCTGCATTCTAGCACCCTCTGAACACTTTAAAACCCCTATTATTTCAAAAAAAGTCTCAGGTGAAAAAATGCAAACATCCTGAAAAGCTCTCTGAAATAATCATAATGACAACAATCACAAAGTAAGCTGGAATTTAAAGATTTTTTCCTCAGTTCCCATTTTGCACTGGGTGAGAAGAATTTCTGAAGAGTTAATTGTAAGCATTCAAAAACCTTTACAAGACATTGCTGCAATACATAGTGCATAGTACACAACTCTGTTCAGGTTCATTCATTGCTCAAGTGGAGAGGAATGTGCTAAGGATATGATTGTATTTTTCCTGGTCCTAGAATAATTATTGTAGCTGATAATAACTCTTTATTATAATTGCACCTGAGTAATTATCGAGGTCACAGACACATTGAGTGAAGTATTGTATGAACACAGGGAAGTTGCCCCTGTTTTAAACAGCTTACAATTAAATTAAACAAGATGTATGAAAATGACAGGAAGGAATAAAATTCACAAAGTGAATAGCATGATTGCAGCAAATGTCAACCCATGACTGCTTTTCTCAGGGTGAATTGGAGACTATTAAGCACGGGCATAGCACATGGAAAGAAGAATGGAGACACCAGAACAGGTAGGACCACTAGTAACTGAATGACATTAAATAGAAATAAATTCAGGGAAGGGCAAGGACACACACAAATGACAGGTGTAACAGGTTTTCTGTGGCTCTGTCCACACACCTAAGACATTGTAAAGCTGCCTGCTATGAAAATGGCCTAAGAGGAACTGCTCTCACACCTTCTCATGAGAGGCTGTTTGGGCATGCCCAGCCTGGCATAGGCACAGTGCCACACACTCAAATGGCTCTTACAGCCTCCTTGGGCTACCCCCATATACAAGAGTCTGTCATGCCTTCCAGCAGGTATAGAAAGGACAGGAAAATAACAAGCAAGGGATGTATGGGAAGCATTCCTGCCACCTGAATCTGCCATATCCTGCCTTCACCAGAGTGTCCACTGCCAGGACCCACTCCCATACCCATCTCCTTTCTCAGAGTTCAGGAGTGCCCCAAACAAAGGTGCAGTTGCATGCCCTTGAGCATGGAAAAGGCTAGGGCAAGTGCTCCATAATTTTTCAGCTGTGTCCGTGGAAGTTTGGAAAGATGCTAAGCAACCTGTTCCAATAATGCTACTCCACCAAGGTTGTCCTTGAGAAAGTCAGCAAAAAGGGCCCAGCTGGCCCCATCTCCAGCATGCAGTGATGTTTATGGCATGGACAGAGACATTTTTAGTGTGAGTCAAGTGCCAAGTTTGCATCTTGGCCAGGTTCCTGAAAGAAAATTTCCCAGACCAAATTTATGACCTTGAGAAGCCAAGCCTATAACAAAACCATCAGATTTAATCTAATCCTTCCAGAGTAATGGGCTTTGCAGTGTCTGAGACACACCAGCTTCACATGGCAGGATTTTGAATCTTGTGTATCACAAGGATCATTGTGCAACCTAAAAAGCTCCAGTGTTGTTCAGCTTTTATCTGGTTTGTGAATGTTCTTATGCAGACTGGCTGCTCAGATACACAGATGTGGTCAGACCAGCATCTAAGCAGGCACTAACACCACCCCACAGGGCAGCTGCAATAGGTGTGGCAGGTTCAAGTAATCATGCACCAAAAACATGGATTGGACCCCAAGCAAGTGAACATTATCTAGCTTCATAAACTAAGCAAATTTTAATTGCCTGGCAACATCAGTCATGATGAGCAGCTGCTGGTATTAGAGCAGGAACTTCAGTGGTACAAACTTCAGTGGGCCAAACTCCATACAAAATGGAATGAGCTCAGTTTGGAAGGAGGGGGGCAGTGATGTAGAAGGATTAGCCTTTCTAGCAGCTTTCCACATCTCACGATACGTGGCTGCAGCCTGCTTCTGCTTCAAGCAGGTGCATGCACCTTTCCAAGAAACATTGTCCTGGGACTTGTTTGTGGAGCACCGACTTTTATGTGCTTGATTAGCACACAGCCAAGTCTTAAGAAAAATATAACCACAGGTTGTGCTAAGATATGTATATTTAAAATAATTTATTCTTCCCTTAATTTGTAAATCAAAACACAACACTTTTGGCTTTTTGCCTCGGTAAATAAACAAACAACACTTATTTTTTTTTTTACACCAGATTAAAAATACTGTTCTGAAGTGTAAAAGTAGTTTTTGTTCGACAATAGTTAAACATGAAATTTATATTATGTTTCCATATCCACAATGGAAGATTAATGCCATATAATAATAATATAAAAATAACAAGATCATCTTAGTCTTCAGATGTCTTTCTATAGTTTTAAAAAATAAATTGTTTATCTCACTTAAGATGACAAATATGGTTTCTCTGTGAATTTGGGACTTTGTTTAGTTGTTTTTTCATTGAGATGTTTAAGTGGCATTGAGTTTAGCATTACATATTCAACAAATATTTATTGGTTTTTTTGAAAACTGCAATTCTTGGCATATTTTCTTCAATTAGATCAACCATAAACATGTGTTATGTGGGTGTGCAGTTATTTGGTTCATTTGTAAACATAGGTAATAAAATGTCTGTATTGCAATGCCTCTGTGTGCAGAGTATTCATGTCATTTCTTCCACTGGAACTTGCTCATTAATCATGGTGACAGCTGATACTTTTTTCACTGACATGAGATATAAAATGGTAAAAAAATTTTTAGAAAGCTTAATATTGTCATTTGTGATATCTGCAAAATAGAGAGAACCTTCATGGGAAAACTAATATGACAAATATTGATACCAGTGGTAGATGTCTTTTGTCTCACAAGTAGTGACCTCTTTAAAAGGCACTAAGGGGTTAAATGTGAAGACCACAGACTTTTAAATGCATAATGCATGTGTACTCAAGAAATTCTTCACATATAAACTCAAAAGTATTTAACCAACACTAGCTATCCTAAAGGGTGGGAAGGAGAAAAAATTCTCTTCTTAATAGGATGACATATGCATACAGACATGTAATAATTAATTTAATCAAATATGCTATGTCTTAGGAAAAAATAATTAGAATTAAAATAGCAGCTGACATCTGAAGAAAGGGATGAGGCTGTAAACTGTGATCTGGTAAGGACATACCACCCTTGTGAAACAGAAGTAAAAACCATATCTGAAAACAGATAACACTTCAGAGCTCCCCAGTTGGACAGAAGGAAACAACCATAAAGGATAAACTCTCAGACCAACTGAGTGTAGATTTTACTTTGACAGATTCCTCTATATCAAATATGTTGTATAATAGCATTACAAGAAGAAGAATGATAAAACATTTGGAGCTGGTGATGTCCTCCAATGACCTGAGGTGGATGAATACCAAGAAAAGCTTATGAAAAAAACCTCAATGACTCTAAGAGAACAAAAGTAAACTGTCAAAGCAAACCTCAGGGTCAAATTTGGAAAAGTCCTGATTTCTGTATGAGAAGTTGAGAAATTTTTTATTTCAGTCAAGCTCTTGTCACAGATAAACTTGGCCACTCTAGAAAGACTTCAGCCTTCCCAGGCTGCTTTTGTGCTAGTGTGACTATGCTTTTGGGATCAGAATCAATTTCTTTGGACACTTACCACTAAATTCAAACTGTTAACAACTCTCCAGCTAGCATTTTCTTTATTTTACATGTATCTTGAGGTGTTGCTCTATGAGGACTATCAGGAATGCCTGGGAAATTTAGCACCAACTCATACTATACATTCCATCTTCAAAAGTGTGACCAGGAAGTTTCTATTGGAGAAAAGACTGTTTTAATGCATCATGACCACAGCAGGAGAGAAAGTGCCTGATAAAGGAGCCAAGAACCCCATAAAAGGCATACTCAGAAAACCCAGAAATTATGAGAGTATGAGTTCTAGTGATCTGGCAAGGGAACTGATTAATTGCTATCAATTTCCTTTAGTTAAGACAATAGAAAGTTCCTTTGCAGATACTCCCTTCCTTTTTTTTTTTTTTTATTTTTGCAAAGAAGATTCATGGGTGTAAAGAGAGCTTTGGCAAGAGACTAAGGAGACACACATTTCCTGCCAGTGAAGCATATTATCTTACCAATGTTTCTAAAAGACTCAGAGTAGAGTTTTGTCCTTGAATGTATATGTGCTGTTTACTTTAATAGGAGTTATGTGCCATATTCCAGTGATCAACCTTGGCACCTGCAGAGAACTCCAGCTAGGAAACCAAATGCTTATTTCTTGGTTGTGCTGCACTTGCTGTTGTTGGAGAGATGTAGACACCAGCAGACCATACATACTCTTTCCATTTTGCTTATTTTAGAAGTATAACTGATGTCTAGGACATGGTTGAAGAAACCTCACCTCCTTTATTAAACTCTCTGAGCACCAGCTCTTACACCAAAAACTCTGTGAATATCCCACCATCTTTTTTTTTTTTTTTCAAAATGACAGACTGACTTTCAGAACACACCCTTAGATTCCTAGCACAAAATTCAGATGCACCATGTCCTTCAAGCATGAAATTACAGGGAGAAAAATCAAATGGAAGGCTTATTAAAGTCTCTGAAATTTGTTCTGGATTAATCTTGTTTGGTTTTATTTTTTTTTTTTTTTTGTGAAAGCCCAAGGTCTCAACCTAGGCTATTTATTTTGTCATTACAATTCTGGCTGCATTTATCCCTCTTTATTTCATATTGGTTTAAAACACCGAAAATCAAATATTTTTTTGGTTTTATCAAATTCCACAGTCCATCAAGTTAATATATTAATTTGTCATAGGATGTAGAACATGTATAGTCAAGTGGGAAGAGACTGGGGAGTAGGTACAACCAATTCATTTTTGAAGGAGAAAGGCTAATTCCCTGGAGATAGCATAGCAGGTATTTTGCAAGTGGAGGCATACTATTACTTAAATCCTCAAATACTTTTGTCTATTGTCTTCAAAACTAGAACATGCATTAGCCCATATTAATTCAACCTCACTGTGACCCACAGCGACATATCACTGTCCTTAATCTTTATAAATGGCTTTTGCACTCTGCACCATCAAAAAACTTTCTTTTTGCTGATCAATACAAAGTGTATTTGAAAAGAGCATTGTCTGCCTTTGAAAAGCCTTCTGCACAATCAATGGTCTTCAGAAGCAGATGCTGATCAAGCAAGCATAGGCAACATTGTAGAAAGCTAGTAAATATTGATCCCAATTCAGAAAAGGAAATTGCCTTGTAGTTGCAGTGTCTGACTTCATTTGGCTCATACGATTACTAAAGGTCTGATTGGCTGATCTGGTAAACACTATAGTGCATCATCACTGATCTCTCTGTGCTTGTATGAACAACTTGCTTGTTTTCCCTGGTCATACTGTGAGATAAAACTACATTTAAAAACATTTTCAAAAATGATGATTTTTGTTGTAGAAAAACGTGGCTAATACTAATTGTTCGCATGATTTCATAGTGGATTAAAGCAAGCAATACAAAAGCTCTGACACTGGTATATTTTATGAATTTGTATTCCTTAACTAAAAAAACTAAAAAATAATATTCAAAATAATGTTTGATCATTTTTATACATCAGAGAAACACCTGAACTCAATTGGTTTGACAAAGTTACAGACCAAATTAATTTCTTTGTTTCCTAGGATTTTATTGACAAAACCTGGCATATATGAGAGCAGAAACAGTAGGCCTAGATCCAGCCAGCACTACTCCACCATTGCAGACAGAAGGAAAGATGCAAGGGAGCTTCAGCAGATGATCTAAAGGTCCATCAATATATTACAATAAAACTTGAATTATTCTAGATTTATGATGTTGTTTATAACAGAAATCTTGTTTAGTACTTCCAAATTGTGAGAGTCACATAATTAGCTGTCAGAAAAGTGCACTGATCGTCATTCTACGAAAGATATTTTAGCTCACAGCACAGTATAAATCACTGGAGGTGACGGTCGTATCCTGTGACACTGAAGTCAATAGGACTTAATTGATATTCAGTGGCCTATCTGAGCATTCCTTCAGATTATTGTAGGAGAGGTTATCCCTCACAAACAGAGGGCAAAAATACACTAATTACAGGTCTAAGATTCAGAAGAAAATATACTAGCAGAGGTGCCACAAATATGTGGCAGTCAGCTTGCTTGCTCTGGAGTAAGAATCAGCCCCGAATTCTCAACAGTCAGAGGATGGGTCACCTATCTTTGAGCCAGACACAATGCTGGGCAATAGGTGACAGGACAATATCACGACACCATAAGCATTTTGTGACAATGAAACAGCTATTCTTCATTGTGGATCCTTGCTGGAAGATTGGGATGGGATGGATGATATCTATGAACAACGCAGATACACTTACTCAAAAATTTATTCTGTAGAATCAGGATGAGAAAGGCAATGGCCATTCTTCCTGTCCAGCCTGAGGCTAGGTAAATTCACTGGCCTTCACTGGCAAACTATCTTTGCAAAAAGGCCCAAATGGACTTTTCACAGAACACATCTTCTACTGAACAGGAAAAATAAATTCAAAATTTAAAAACTACCTGCTGTATCACAGAAGTTTATGATAAAATATTTTACTCTTTATTTTTTTAACAGATTTACAAAGATTAGTTACTAAAAATCTGCAAAGTACTTTCATCTGTACTCTCAAAGATAGATAAAACTAGATAGTCACAACACAGATAAAACAAACTTTTAGATTTCAATTAGTTTTAAGAACTTAAGAAAGTCTGAAATAAAATTCAAGATCTACTTTGGCCCCAGAGTTTAGACCTATCTCAGTTGAAAGTAATAAATAATAATAATAATAATAATAATAATAATAATTGATAGACTTCAAACCTAGTTCTTGAACACTTAGAGCAAAATTTCCTAGACTGAGAGCCTAATTTTCTACACAAATACAGTAATTAGATATGAAACTGCTCATGTATAATGCTGTCATATTGTGGTATTGGGTTTAAATCAGGAGGTAAATCAGGGGACAATTGTGTGGTTTTAAGCCACCATATATTTGGAGGGTGGGAAGAGTAGTTTGGGCTGTCCAGATCATAGCTGAACAATGGATCTGAAACAGGGTTGTTTCAAGTATATATGTGGAGGACAGAATATGACAGAACAATATTTTTCACTGTCATTTTGTGGGCTGTTAAGAAAAATGCTTGGTTTGGGTTGACAAGTCATATGTGATAAATGGTGCATAGTTTTGTAGGACAATATTTTCTCAGCAAGAGGTGAAGGCTTGTCTTATTTTAGAAATGAAGTGGAATGACTTTGTTTTTGCAGAATGGTGGTCTGATGCCAAGGACTATGGGAGGAGTTTACTATGTAGTAAAAATCTACATACATATATCCACCATAATGTCAACGACTTTTTAGCATTATTAGCATTATTTTGCAATAATGCTCAGAGTCCTCATTGGAATGAAGACCACACTGTGGTCTACATTTGTTCCTGTTCAGCACAAACACATAATGAAATTGGGTTCTTTGTTTACTGGAAAAGGTTATTGTTGCATTTTTGCTGCTGACTCAATATACTACAAATATATTACCAGAGAAAGTCCCATGCAATTGCCGTTGCCAACAACACACTAACATACATGGCTTAATTTATGTCTCCTCTGGCACTGGTACTCATGACTTGCACAATACATGTGAAGGAGGCCCATCAGAGGGCTCTTAAACTATTTCAGAATACTAATCAGTCCCTACACACTACAGCTTTTATGCTGTTTACAGTAAGCTACAAAGGCAGAAGGAAGCTGCAAGTGTAAGCCTCAGCCAGGGCAGCAGTCTTTAGTCCTGTATCGTTACCAGCACCCAGCAAATACAATGCTAAGATAATTACATCCTTGCTAATCACCAAGTATATGACAACACAATTCCCTGAAATAATAGCTGTTAGTGAAATATAATTCCTATTGCACGGAAAGTACTGCTTCTCTGCAAGACCCCATCTTCCTAAGCAGCACCATTCAGAATCCCCTTAGTGAGCTCAGCATACTCAGCTTGCACTGTGCAGGTCAGAGAGCATCTCCGCCACATCCCAGCCCCTGGCTGTGCCAGGGTGGAGGCACAGGGCCAGGATGTTGACTTGTCAGTCCACGGAAATTGAAAAGAGCAAGTAACAGCTAAGGACACTGCAATACAAGAACAACTGAGAGGGAGACTCAAATCCATCAAATCCATGTATTGGGGTGGTGTTTAAAAGATCAGTCACCAACAATGCAACTCGAATAAAGAGCAGCATGATAGTGCAATTAAAAACTGTAAAAAAAAAAAAAAAAAGAAAAAAAAAAAGCTAGGTAATTTTGTTATACAATGTAATATGCCCATTTTAAGGATCACATAATATCTGCAAGTTCCTGATTAAGAGTTCTGTTTCTTTTGCCCTGGACAAAGCAAGAAAATGAAGTTTAGCCCAGCAACTTTTTGCATTAAACTGAGCAATGAAAGTTTGATCCCCTGACATAAACGACAAAATCCTCTAGGCTTTTGCAGCTTGGTGGAAACGGCCAAATCTGCATTCAACTTGTTTTTCACATTTCCATCATTGTGCAGAATGAAGCCTTGTGGAGCCCAAGGGACATGTGTTTAGCTGCCATTCTGCACCACTTGTAGCATTTTAACTTCAAGCCTCTGGGAAAAAGCTGCATACCTATTACTATGGCTTTGGAGTTTAAATTGTTAGTTGATGTGTCCTGTTTATCAAATCCAAAAAGCAGTTTGTGCCTGAAAAATAGACCAGGGCTCTGCAAGCAGAGAAGGGTTTTGGCTGGTTGTTTTTTAAATAAAAGCCTAAAGATGTGGCAGTCAAAAGTAAGTAATCAAGTATTTGTCCCTCTTTTCTGCCTCTGGGTTATTTTACACTTAAATTGACTCATTGCTGACATCCTAATTTTGGCAAGGTACAGTGGTCACCTATCTGACCTTCTGTATGAAATATGTTTATGAGAGTAAAAAGGAGATGGTCTGACCCATTCTTTCAGTGGAGTTTTTATTTCCATGTTTGGTCAACGCAAAATAAAACCAAAGTAACAAAATCCCAAGCCTAGAATCCCTTTCCACACTCTCATATAAATCTCATTATACATAATCAAACATGATCAGCAGTTTGCAAGTTCAAAGCTCATTTTACTCTTCTCCACAGCTATTAACAAGTAAATAAATATAAAACATAAAACTGTATTTGATTTTATACGCTTTTGCAGACAGGTGTTTTTCTGTAGGCTTGGATGGGTGTGTTGTTGATTTTCAATAATATATATAATCTTCCATCCATCTGTTGTATTTGTGGTAAAAAAAATAGTAGCTGACTTAGAGTGCAAAGACAGTCAATATACTATTTAAATCTAAAGAATAGCTTTCATAACTGAAAGGATTAACTTTTTTCAGTTTGTTTTAAAACACTCCTTCTTAAAAAGAAGTCTGTTGTAATGAATGAGCTTATGTTGGCCAGCTAGACTATTATCTGGGGAACAAATGTTTCCTTGTGAACATGAGACAACTTGCAACTTTTATTATTGTATTTCAAATAATGGAAAGTAATAGTAAAATTGCTGCAATAAACCAAAGAAAATCTTGATAGGCAAGTCTGTTTTGCCATATGTATTCCCCTCGCTGTTCCCTCACTGGTGCCAAAAGCATGTCACTCAGGTAATTTGTTTTAGACCCTTAACAAGACTTAGAAGCAATTATTATGAAACACTGACACAACAGATCTCACCAACAATTGAAGTTTGACAGCTTGTGAGAAAAGTCTCATGTTTATGTCATTGGAGAGGTGATCCTTGTATGACCTCCTTTTTCACTGCTGTGAATGATAAACTATCGCTTTCCAGTGGTTCACTGTAGCTGAAGGCCCAGTGTACTGTACTTGTAAAGGAAATTTTCAGTTGCTTCTCTGAATCAAATGAAGCTGGAAACTCCTTTGGTCCCTTTGACTGATCTAGTTTAGGCTTTATGATATGCTCCAACTGTGCAAGGAGCTAAAAACCTAAATATATCCACACTGCTTTTGTAAAGGGCTGTAGAACAAACATCAATAGAGATATATGTGTGGGGCTAACACACATACACTTACTGACTGAAAATAGCTTCACATTTGCTTTTCTAAGGAAACTGAAACAACTTGCATGTGAGAGAGGGAGAGAAATTACAATATATTTGCCTTGTTTCAGAGCAGATGTTGGAAGGATTATTTTAATGGTTTATGTTCATTTCAGAATCTGAAAACACCAAAGCAAGTACTCTTAATCCACATTTCAGAGGCAAGTGGAAGATAATGTGGTAGGCTGGTCTACATATTCATGCTGCAAGTGTTCCTCAAAACTCACCTGAATCAGTTTGAATTGCCTTGGAGCAGTGGAATAGAAATAATCTTCAGGTGGTGAGTTTAGACCTCCCTGCACTCCTGCATTTAGTTTGAACAGCACAAGACAAAACCTATATTTCTTTTTTTGCTGTTAGGTAGCTTTCTTATTGAAGATAATTTTATTATTAAAAAAAATTAAAAATTTTAAAGAATAATAAAAAAAACCTAGCACCAAACTCACAAATCAACACCACACCCCCCAAACAAACAAATAATCCACCAGCTTTCTGATAGTTTTATTTCTTTGTGTACTCACAATTTGGTTTCTTTGTTCTAAATAAATAATTACAATGAATGGCCATATTTTTGTTCTAAATATTAGCTGAAGCTAGTTGGAGAGGGTAGAACCTTAACCTGGACACATGTTGACACATAATGAGACTAGCTTAATATATTAATTGTGTAAAAGTCGCAGATGGTAAATTAGATTAAGGATCCTGTAATTATAGAACACATTGACTGCATTTCACCACACCCTTAAAATGTGCTTAATCTAACATGGCTTAGATTACATCCCAGCTGAGAGGAAACCCAACCAATATATCATTCTTAGGTCCTCTCTGCCAGAACTAAGGTGAGGTTGGCCTGCATGACACTCAGTGTCAGGACTCTCAGAGGTGGGATGGATCAGGTAAGTGAAGGATTTTAGGCATGTTGCAGAAATCCATTGGTATCTTCTGATCTTGTTGTGACACCTGGGCATTCAGTCATGGTTTTAAATCAAAGTGTAATTCTGTGATACTTATCTCTTGGAGCAATATGGCTACAGTGTGCTTAATGCAGTCGCTCTTGTTCACCCTGGAAAATTAAACACACATGCTGACTGTACACCTGAAACTTTAACATGAGTCTTACTAAACTTTGGGCCATCTGCTAACCAGAGAGGCCTGAACTTTTGGAATCACATTCTGTTTCTCCTTTTGTTTATATTTATATGTATACAAAGTTCTGCTAATTGTGTCAGAGAAGAAAGGGTAAAAGCAAGAGCAAACTCGGCTTGAATAATGGTTATCTAATAATCTGGGAAGAAACAGTGTATGACTTCTGCATCAGGAAATTTCAAAATCTTCGACTTTTCAAGACTTTCCAAGAGTTGGCAGAATAGCAAACTGGTGCAAACTATTTTAATTTTCACAAAAATATATATTGTACTTTAGTGACAGCTTAGCACATTTCAGTAGTATGGTGAAATAATAAAACCAGTGTCAGGAACATGAATACCTTGCCTTGCAATTGCTTTAGATTTTTAAGATGCTAATGCAGTTTTACCAGTGAATTCCTTGTTGGCAATGTAGCCTTCTGCTTACCTGGGGTCTTGGCACTCTTACTAGTTTAACACTTCAAAGGTCTGTAACAGAGATTCTTCTTCAGTCACTAAAAAAAAGCTTCAAACATAGATGTTGGGATATCCCCAACAATATTGGCATACAGGTCCATAGCTAAATGGGACTGGACATGATTCTTTAGGTGCATGTAACTAAAATGTTAAAATCTACAAATCCATCCAGGCATGATTCCTCCACGTGTCTGCTTACACTCCACGATGAATCTTTGATCAGTGTCCCTCCATATATCTGCTCCCCTCCTCCCATTATTATTTATCTTTATTTTATTTATTGCTATTGAAACTGGCAATCTCAAGGATATGAGGTGTTTAATGTCTTGCTCATTACTGCAAAACAAATGCAGGTTTGTGTGAATCACCGTCATTAGCAGAAACGAGAGCACTCCTAATTGCTAACAATTACTCAACAAGTGTTGCTCTTCCCCAAGAAACCTATTAAATGCTCACAGTAGAGAACCTGGCAGCCTTCTGAGAGTTGTTTCCTGTGCAAATGGGAACTGCCATGGAATTCGTGTGACTTCTATTCAGTTGTTTTAGATAGGTGGGTAGGACTCATTTAGATGTCTCTAGAAAGAATGTCCACAAATGGCACAACTTGTCAGACTTACCTGCACTCTTATCCCACTTATTCTAAGTGGTTATAGGTTTAGTTGGTTGCAAGTGTGTGGTTTTTAACAATAACAAAAGAAACAAAAAAAACCCCAGCAATCTATCTTCTGGTTCTAAAGATCTCTCTCCAAAAGTGATAATATTGACATGTTCTAGCCATGATGCCCTATGGACAAAAAAAAGCATCTTGGTTTTTCAGGGGCATTAGCAATCATGTCTTTTATCAATAATTTAACCTGAAACAACTCAGGTTTCGGTGCAATTTACGATTGTCTCCTTGATCCCAGGTATTTCACATCTGGAAAACTGCATCACAGTATAACATCTAAAAACCAAAAAGTTGTGTTTTCTATTTTTGTATCCCCCTAAGGATACAAGTCATAAGAGCAGATTTTCACCCTCAAGGTGACAGCAACAGTTGTATTCTTCTTGTGCAGCACCTCAACCAGGTGATGGACACAGCAAAGCTTCTGCCATTTATGAGTTAATGCAGCTGGTGTGTGTGTCTGTGTGTGTGCATGCACTAATTATAGATCACAGCATGCACTAGGATGCTAAGGAAGTTCAAAGAGAATATTAGATCCCTGACTCCAGCAGATGCACAGCTCTGGGGTATAAGAAAAAATGTGTGAGCAAATCACACAAGCTTCCTGAGCAGCTAGAAACAAACCTGGAACCCTGCAGGCTATTGTTGGATTTGTAAAATTGACAATAGCCTCTGCAACTTGTAATTTAGTCTTGTTTTTCATTATTATTAAGATTATTGTTTCAGTTTATGGAGCTCATGAAAATGTAAGCAGAGAAGAATGCAGGGATTCTGTGCCAGTATTTATGCTATAAAATATTAACCTGTTGACACCTTGCATTAAAATGGATTCATTTTTAGAGAGAGCATAATAGTTCTATCATCTTTATGTAAGCATTATACACTATTCTGAAGTGCCTTGAAACTGCTCCTTGAGTTCTGTATTTCTAAACTCAGTTTATACAAGATTTAGAATACATTTAACACACACAACCCTTGTTGTTTGAAGACAACCAGATCAGGCCATAGAGCTGGTGGCTGCGATGCTGCCTTGCAGCTATTTGAGCAGAGCAGGTCAGGACAGTTAAGGTTAGAAATACCCAGTGAAGAGTTCTTTCACTCCTCTAATGTAAACCATAGATTTTTAAGGACAAAAGCATTCATTTTGCTGTGCCATCCAGTTAATCTTTAAGAATTTCACACAGTCAATAATGGTATAGAGAGCTTCATTCCCCAGTAGGGCATCCAATATCAGGCAAAACTGACCTCCTGACTAATAACAAGCCTGCCTTTTATCTTGTTTTCACTGTAGGCAGCCCAATAGCTTGGAGAAACATCTTCCAGAAAGACATCCAGTCCTAACTGAAGAGGCCATGAGAAGCAAAAGCCACCACTCCAATAATCTGTTTCAAGGGCTTCTCAGACTTACTGTGAAATTGTGCACTTGATTTCTCAGATGACTCTGCCTTGCCTCAGCCTCCAGTCATTGGTTCTAATTATGTCTCTCTCTACTAGATTAAAGAGCCTTTAGTATCCTACACTATCTCTCCTGACATTACTTTTACAGTGAGATCAAACCACCTCTGACATTCTTAATACAATAAGCAGAATGATCTTTAATGTTCTTGTAGTAAAATGCCTCCTCCTGGGTCTCAAATAATTGCTGTGGGTCTTCTCTCCAATCCAGGGCACCCTTTAAGATGAGGATATTAGAACTGATTGCATTGATATACCCATATATTTGTCACTAATCCCCTCTTAACATATTGAAAGAGCTTATTTATGGGGTTTTGCCTCAGTTTTGCCATTCAAACACTCCACTGTCTGGATCAGTTTTTTCTCGGAATGCAACTCCCCCTCCTGCAGCTATACACTGTGCCCCTTGACATCTGATTCTGTTTGTCACTGCCTCCCACTCTCTCATGGATGCATCTTTTTCACTCATGCATCCAGACTTGGTTACCTAGACCCAGCACTGGTAAGCTCTCTGTTAACCCCCACCAGATTTTTTCAGCAGCAGTTCTGTATGTACTTCCAGATCAAAGTCTTGAGGCTAGACCTGAAATCTTTTCTAGATACAGGTCACTCAACAACGATCTCCCACTGACATTTTTGGACTTTTGAAATCTGTGTCATTTATATCCATGTTACACACACACCAGGGAGGAGCTCTGCCAAAATATGACATGTCCAAGTATGGCACAGCACCAAGCAAAACCTCTGTTACTGTGGATGTCCTGTTGCAGCCCCTAGTCATCACTACCATCACTACTGTGCAATACTCTCCTGAGTAGCACACATAACACTCCTTGTTTCCCATGTAGCACTTCACTGAAGCTACTTCTCAAGCGGGTATAGCTGCCTATTCTCACAGAATCACAGAAGCTTTAGGATTTGAAAGGACTTCCGGAGATCATCTAGCTCAATACCACTTCACAAAGCTAGGTCAGCTAAAACAGGACACTAACCAGCTTCATTTTTAGAATATCCAAGGATGGGCACTCCCTCAACCTCTCTGGACAATCTGGTCAAGTGAACAATCCCCATTACAGTGGTTTTTTTTCTTATTACATTTAAGTAGAATTTTCTGTGTTTCACTTTGTGCCTATCAACTCTCAGCTTTCAGTGGATACCACTGAGAAGAATCTGACTCTATTTTCTTTGCTCCTTTCTATCACAAATTAGTAAGATTTGCTTCTGAACCTGCCCTTCCCTAGCCTAAGCGATCCCATCTCTCTTAGCCTCTCACATGTCAGAGACTAGAATCTCTTCAGCATCTTTGCAACCCTTCATTGGCCTTACTCCTGCATGTCCAAGTCTCTCTTTCACTGGGCATGCTAGACTTGGACACAAAATTCCATGTGTGCTCTCAGCATGGCTGAGGAGAAGAATCACCCCCCCCTTAACCTTGCTGGTGAAGCTCTAACACAGGATGGCTACTGCTTGCTGTCTGCCACAAGGGCAAATTTGTGGCATATATTCTGCTCGGTGTCCACTAGCAGCCTTGCACTGCTTTCCAGTCAGTTAGACCCCAGCCACTTCATGGGGGTGCCTTTCATTCCTCCCAGGGTTAGGGCTTGGCATTTATTTTCTTTCATTCATGTCCAGAGATTCCCACTGGCCCACTTCAGCAACCTCTCAAGATCCCACTTAATGGCAGTGCCATTGCTACCTGGTGTATCAACCACTTTTCATGTGTAAATCTGCCAAGGGTGCACTTCATCCCATCATCCTGGTTATTAGTGACTGTTGTACAGTACTGGCCTTATTAGCAACCTCTGGAATAAAGAATTAGAGATGAAACTCCAGCTGACCTTCGTGCACGTGACCCCCACCCATCCACCTTCTATCAGCTGTCCTTTTATCTCACTGTTCTGTATCACCATGTCAATGAAGAAGTCAGAGGTGGCAACACTGGAAGCTTCACAGCCACTGCTTTCTGCCAAGGCAGTCATGTAGTTACAGAAGGCTATCGTGTTCATCAAGCATGGCTTCTGCTTCCTAAAGCCAGGCTGACTACTTCCAATCACATCTTATCCTTCTTAGGTCCAGAAACACTTTCCAGAATTATTTCTGCATCACACTGCACACAATCAGCAAGGCTGATTGGTCTGTAGTTTTTTAGAACCTCCTTCCTGTCATTCCTGAAGATAAGGATGACATTTGCTCTCTTTCAGTTGTCAGGGAACTTCCCAAAGGCCTACAGCCTCTCTAAGATAACCAAAAGCAGCCTCATGATGACATCAGACAGCTCCCTCAGCATTTGTGGAAGTATCCTGTTGGCTCCCACAGGTTTGTTTATGCCCAGTTTATTTATGTACTTAAGTTGATCCTTCACAAAGTGTAAGGTTTTCCTTCTCCAGACTCTCCCCAGTGTCCTCAGGGACCTGGGATTCCTGAAGGCTAACTTTACCAGTAAAGGAGTGAGGCAAGAATGGTGTTCAGTACCTTGATTTTCTCCAGGCCCTTGATTACAAAGATCACTGGAAGAAGCAGCTACAACTCTCATAGGGGCAAGAAGCTTACTGTCTCTTTCTCCTTCTTGATTCACCAACCAACCAAATATAGGGCTTGACTTCAGTAATCTAGACTACACAACACACTATAAGTGATGGCAAAATAGAGAAAAGTATTTGTAATTTAAAATGGTAAGTATTATTTTAGTTCTTCCAATAGTTTGTAATGTTCATAAAATGTAAGGAAAATGAAAATGGGAAATAGGAGAAAAAAAAATAATAGACCAGAATTAGATAAACAAATTATGGTATTTAGGATATCATGTTCTGTGTTAGAAACCATCCCTAAGTTGAGACATGATCAGCAGAGTAGCAGTATGGCTATGCTAACATAAACATTTTTAAAATTAAATATACATTAGGAATATAAAATAGTGGTTTGTATTTCCTTTCTTGAACTATTAACACAAGTACACCCTCAAAGGAAAGCATGATGGATTTGAGTCTTAGAAATTAAATCAATTTTGAGTAACCCATACTGATATTGTTGAAATCACAAAAGGAGCATCAGAACCACCATACTGATCAGCCAGTTGGTAATAAATATTTTCTCCAAGTAAAGAGTAGTAGTGGGCACTTGGCAGAAGTTAAGAAAGGCTGGACAGTTTCTAACATGAATGGACTTGTGTTTCTTGAGTGCATTCACTGTTTTTTATATTCTCTGGTTAAAGAGTCCATAAAATTCTTTTTTGTGTAAGTGGTTTAAATCTGCTTTCTGCTATATTCTTTGGGTGCCCCAAAAACATTGTACTGAAATGCTGAAAGCTGCTCCTCATCCAACCCGCTCCCAGTTACTCACAATTTTATCAATACTTACCATTATCCATTTCAGCTACCACCCCTTGAAGCTGAAAGGAATAGTAAGGAATAGTGTCTACTAGAAGCAAGTTGCTCCATTCCCCATCTCTTTTACAGAGACCAAAAATATGGCAAAACTCAAAAGGAAGATATTCTCATGGACAAGATGCACACCCTGATTTCTATTACATGACCTAAGCAGAATGAAACAAAACATCAAGTTTTCAGCATGGGTTCAGGTGTATTCAACTTTTTCAATTTTGTCTTCTGTCCTTTTGCCTTGGTTTATTAATTTTTCAAATAGATTAGTCCATTTGACTGAGTTCCCCAATATCCTGGCATGCATATATGGCTGCTGGGAGAAGAGTATTGTCTTTTAAGTCCACCTAAAAGAGTAATGTCTGGCTTTAATTCGCTATTCTGCCATGAAGGCCATGGGGAGGATTACATTTCTTTCTTCCCTACTCCCTCTTTCCTAGCTAATGTCTGCTGCTGTCACACACCGCTGATAGCAGCAGAGCGAGATGGGTAAACCAGATCAAAGAGAAATGTCAGCTCCAATTTTTGTCCATAGGATTGCAAAGTAACAAGGAGTTAAACAGTCATGCCATTTTTCAGCATTTACATTTCATAGCTGGTACTTTTTTGCCATACATCTCACATTAAACAGCTTCCTAGTAAGTAAAAACCAAATTTCTTACCCTCCATAGTGTCACTGAGTTCAAAAAGGTCTGAAAAAAGGTAGCACAAGGCTGAATTTGGCTGTGTGCTTCAGAACTGACAACCTGGTGTAGCAGCCTGCAGCAGCAGCATATACAGGAAGAATTTCTTTCCCTCTGTGGATTGCTATTGCAATCCTTGACTCAGCCTTTGCACTGATTTTCTCTGGAAATCAAATGGGAATTTACTGTATGGAACCAGTGCAGAATATGCAGCTGTGATTTTCAGGTTAGATAACTGAATATAATCAAAGAAGGGAGTTTTGCCTTTCCCTAAAGCCAAATCTGCATTCAGGAATAGAAAGGCCATCCTAGTTGCAAAATACCCTGTAAAAAACAGAATCTATCATCACAGCATTAAAAATGTTACTTGATATTCACACACTGAATAACTTCAAAAGGAGCAGTAAAGAAATAAAAACAATCTCAGCACCTACAGTATTTAATGGCAGTGGTACTCGACCTATGGAATTCATTCTTCAGAGGCCTATATAGAGCTTTTATCATGGGTCTGAGTGAGAAATCATATGACACGCTGGCTCAGTTCTGTTTCTTTTCAGCTATTCTGCAAACTTGTTGGATGATATCTTTCACCATTTCCTTCCATTTACGTATGTAAAGTTTCTTTTTTCCTCCTTGTAAAAACATACAACCTACACAATCAATTACTTTGCCCTAAGACACAAATTGCACAGTGCCTTCAGGATTTCCTTAACTGTTTTTGATGAATGCATTCATTCATAATTTTTCATAAAATGGTCACACGCGGTTTTGTATTTTTGACTTGTGTGCCTCTTGTGATTTCAAATGGCTCTTCGATTGTTAAAGGTCGAGTACCATTGCTCCAAGGGGCATATTTTCACTGCAGTGCATGAAGAGTTATGCACGTCAATCTTTAATCAACATGAAATTCCCCCTAATGCTTTTTGCTCACAAGCTCAATGCAAAGCAAGAAAAAAAAACTTACAACAGAATAAAAGTTGCAAGTTTAAAAAAAAACTATTTTGGTATGTTTTCATCTAGTAAATCATTAATAACTTCATGATTCATCATGAATTATTTTCTTCTCTGAAGCCAATGTCATTAAATGAGTCGTTCCTAGAGAAAAGCCTGTGTCACCTTGTCAAAAAAAGAAAAGTTTTATCATGAGGCAACTGCTTTTAATAAATAAGATTTGAATGTTCTCTATCGCAGCTTCTGAGGAAAAATTAAAAATGAAATTATGCACACGGCGATCAATTCTAACTTCGAGGGAAAAAAAAAAACTGTAGATAAAATTCTGGTATGTAATAAAAACCATGCATTTGAAAGCAGCATTTCTCCCACACAAAACCAATAAAGAAACAGACTCCTGATCCAACTGAGACTGTGGCTATATATGCTAATGCACAGAACATCCCATGGAACTGTCACAGGTAACATGTGCATGCAAAAGCCCTAATTCATACTGCAGCAGTCCTGTTGATTCAAACAGACAGACCCGAGAACTCCATCCTTCTTTTCATTCCTTGCCTTATCCTCACATTGATAAATGCATCAAATTTCTTATTTACCTAGGAAGGGAAAAAAAAATTCTGTAACGGATTCACAATCAAGAGGAAAAAAAATTAAATTCCAGTGGTTTTGCATAGTTTTGAAAACCCAAAGAAACACAGTATATAGTAATTTGGTTTTTATTTTACTGATTTGATACCTGTTTTTTATACAAACGACCACAGCAAATGCATTTGTTTTCCAGTGTATGAAAATATGTTAGATTAAAACAGATGGGGCTTCTTGAAAGTATTTATTAAAGAAGAGAATACAGGAAGTTTTTGAAAAAAGAAAAATAAAAAAAAAATGTGTTAAAGTACAGGGAAAAATTTATTTGGACTATTCACCTAGGTTTTGGTCTGATCAGGTTTCTGAAATTCCATTTTCTGTAGAGAGATAACAGAGCATTTAATGTAAAAGTTTCTGAGGCCTCTTTTAATGTTAAAGTAAGATCCCCCTTGTTCTCATAGCCAAAACTGTGTTATTTTTTTTTTACTTAATTTTTCAACAGGAATCTTGGAGAAACTACAGGCACTACAGATTTGCAGAGACGACTCTTCCAGCTTTGCTTACCTACAGAAAACTAATTTCTGGCAGCTTTTCTGAATTCATTATTTTTTTCTGGAATAAAGTTACTAATAACAGTGAGGAGAAATTGACCGGGTTTTATGTTAGTTTTTTTTTTTTCCTTTTTCCAAGTAGAGGGTATTGATACACATTATGAAATTCATCTACTTCAGAGAAAAAATTACACTTTAGACCATAGCAAATATTAAAGTTAACACAGTGCAAACAATCTTTTTTTAGACTGAAAATATTTAAGAAAATTACTATAATACACCATCATAAGATTATGAGTTTTGTTAAATATGTTTAATTAGGAAAGTCTTCCTTATATAGTGTTTCTTAACCTTCTTCCTAAATATTTGATATTGTATCATGCAATGCAAGTATTGAATTAATTTTCTCCCCTGATGCTTTCACACTTCTGTGGGAACAAAATGATTTTTTCAAGTGCCTCACACAGCTTCCGTTGGCTTTCGTTCCCTTTAAACGTTGCCAACTCAGGCTGCACAGATTTGGATCTTCCCTTTTGTACCTGTTATTTTCAGGCTTAACCCTAATTTTAGTGTTACAAAATTCAGAGCTATAAATAATCAGTTCATACTTTTAACTGCAAGGAGCTCTGTTAATCCTTTGAGAGCCACATCTTTACGTGCCCAAACACTTCTTCAATACTTTAGTTCCTGTTGTCAAGCTGTGATACCCAACGCACAAAACACGCATGCAAGAACAAGCAATAAATACCAGTTTGCTAAATCTCTCCCCCTCTCCCTCTGGTAAGAAATGCATGTGTCCCGACTGGATGTACATGTGTTTTCCCATGTGAGAATCCTCTCTCTGACAACAAACAATCCATGTTTGTCACTGCCATTGAACTGACTAATCCAGGCAGTATAGAAGGCGACTTATATATCACAAAACAATGGGACTAATTTGAGTGACAATCACTTAAGCGGAGCGGGCTCCTCAGTGGCTTTAAGGCAGCACGGGGTTTCAAACCGAAATGTACCCACTGCTTAAAAACACAGGAATAGTAATGGTAACACACAAGGGAAAAAAAAATTTAAAAAAATAAAAATAAAGAGATAGAGAGATAGACATTTTTCATAGGATCGCCCAGATAAGAGAAAATACTTACCATTATCATTATAAACAAAATCCTCATTAAAAGTGCTTTCTCATTATATATATTTACATATATATACAAACACATATACATCTCTACACACATTACTTTCTTATCCCTTTTTCTTTTTGTTTCCCTTTTTTATTTTATTCCCCCTGTACGGCCATCACACCCTTGATCACTTTTTCCTGTAGAAGAAACTAGTTTGCCTCTCCTCTCCGGGGCAGATCCCCCTCTCCCTCACCCCACCGAAGCGACCCTCGCCGTGCTCCTGCGGCGGGCGGGGGCTTCGGGTCGGACCGAGCCGCGGGGGTGAGCCGCGGCTCGCTCCCCTTTGAGGTCTCACTTACACCTTCGG
>VZRH01004253.1:238206-264339 GCA_013397555.1 Urocynchramus pylzowi | reverse complement strand
AAAAAAAAAAAAAACGCAGGCTGGGAGATACCTGTTTCCTAAGCAGGCATCTCAGCAGAGCAATGGTCCCACAAAGGATGAAGAGGCTAGTTGAAGCAATTCCCATCCTTCCTGCAAATCCAAACTAAACGTGTCTACAAATAGGGCACATCTGGAAAGAAACTGAGTGTCCCATGTCAGGCTGAGCTGGCTGTAACCTGCCGGTCCGTGAGCCATCTCTCCCATACCCATATCCCGAAGTACTCAGCCGCTCATCCCCGCTGGGTACCACTGGGGCTTGCAATAGGCACCAATGCCAGGGAGCAGGACAGACTCACCTGCTTGAACTCAACTCCAACTGAGCAGCCTCTTTGCAGGCATCCTAAAGCCATTACATCTGTATAAAAATTGTGTTTGAAACATTTTGTAGCCTCAGTTGTACCGCATAAATCTTGTTTGACTCAGTTAGCTGCAGTCAAGTTACTGGAGATTGACATGGATTAGAGTACTGTAGAGGAAAAAAAAACCATAAAAATAAAAGAAGCAAAGGGAAGGCCTCGAAAGGGGATGTTCACTGTGTGGGCCAGTTTCCATTTTTTAGGCAAGGGAAATTATGGGTGTTTAGTGTGACCTTTCTGGTTTTGCTCATCACGCCCCATCCCTCACCTGAACAGTAGTCTTTCTGCCATTTTTATTATACATATATCCATTATATATGGGGATACAATTCAGACCAGAATCCTAATTTTACACAGCCAATTAAAAAAGTTAGTATTAGATGTGAAAGCTCAGAACAGATCATTTATCCCATCTCTTCAAATCCAAAGGTTTCCTATCTGTCAAGTTTAGCAGAACATGAACAGAAGCATCAGATGTTTCCCTTGTACTCACTTGTCTTTGAGGTGGAGTAGCTTTTTGCCTCATGATGATGTAGGGAGACTGAGAACCACCAAAACATCTTTCCTGCTGAGACAGCTGTAGGGGAGATCCACCACACTCCCAAAATTCCTTTTGACTGGTACAAATCAGGCAGTTAGAAAAAATCATAAAAGTATCCCATCTTCTCCTTATAGTCACAAAGACTGGACTTCATGTATCAATAGGTGGAGGTGAGGGGTTTCTTAAATTAAATGTCTCTATATGCAGGGTGGTTAGTTAAAGCAATAAATAGCATCCATCTTCTCATTAAAAAACTCAGGATTGAAAATACTACCATCTCTTATCCTTGGCTTACTGGTATACAAAAATGTGTGAAGAACTCCTTCTCTCAATTACACCTCCTCCAGATAACATTTCTTAATTAACACCTTAATTAGCACTGAGAGGGTATGGCCTGTAGTTTATTGGATCTATTTCGCTCTCCAAGCAGCTGCATTGCTTTTAATCAGCAGTGATATTTCCCAGAAAGCAGAAACAACACTCCTGTTCTAAATATGCTGCAATATGTTTCATCATTTATCTCCCTGTCCACCAAGGGAAATCCTACGTAAAGACGTTCTTTATACCTGGGCTTTTGCTCTTCTCTGAATACCTGGAGTTTATGTTTTTTTTTCCTGACTGGCAGTAAGAAATTAATATCAACAGCAAAGGCTTGGGCAAGTGAAAAGTCTAACCTCCATTTTGCTTCCTATCCAAAGGTTGTAGGAGCTTGGGGTATTCAGCTAGTGAGTGATAGGGTGTTTATGTGCTCAGGTGAAGACAAGATCTGTTCTGTAACCTCATTAAAAATGACTGAGAAAGTATGTAAATTAATTGTGCAACACGGCTTGTCTTTTAACTTTTGCTTATCTCAAATTTAAGCTGAAGATAAAAGAATAACATTTTGGTGTTGCCTGTATGAGCAAGTTGGTATTACAATTTGGCCTGACCAGCACAGGGAACAGGGAGCTGCTACTCTCAGCTAAGTAATGCCTGCTCCACACTTGCAAAAGCAGGATATGCCTCCATGCTGCTAGGCTTGACAGGCTATGCTGGTTCTTAAATTACTAGAGAAGTAGGACGCTGTTGGCGGGGTGGCCATTTTCAGCAGAACAAATTACAGTCTGTGTCTGAAACACAGCTCTTCTGAAATCAACCAGTTTCAATGGGAACAGAACTGAACTGTATTCCTGCTGGTATTTCAATGTAATGACAGTCCCTAATTTTCCCAACCACTAGAGCACTAAGCATGTGCCCTGGTAATTGTCTACTTTTGCAGCCAAAAAATCCCACAAAGTCAGCACGAGATGTGCATAGACAGCATACAAGAGAGTAGCAGACAGAGGAACCTGAGAAGCGCTGAAAACAGTAAGAGCCTAAAAACATGAAATTAATTTAAAAAATGCTCAACATACTGCCTTTTTCTGGAGCTTTCCCAGACAAAGTGCCTAGTAACTCACTGTCAATAAAGCACTGACAAGTTTTAAAATCTATCCAATCATTTATGACAAAAGTTTAATTTATATTTTTATATTATATTTCAGTATCATTCTTCTTTCACTTTGGTTTACACCACTTTCATTCAGTTAGCAACTGTCCTGACCAAATCAGCGTAAATGACAGAAACCAGGTAACAATTTATAAGGTTGGGTTACTAATCCCGTAGGAGTCTTACTTCAGCTGCCGTGCTGAGAAATTACCTCTCAATAGACCCACATCAGAAATACTGAAAATGTGACAGAAAACACCAAGCAAGAGGGCAGAAAAGAACATTTGAAAGGAACGTGTACTGCTAGGATTTCTGGAACTTTAATAGCTTTCCACCTCAATTTTGGCCATCGTGAACTCAAGCTAAGAGAAAAAATATATCTTTTTAATGAGTTTTACAACATGCAAGTTGCTTTATAATATATTACATAATGATGTAAGTGCCATAAAGAAGGCTGTGTGCTGCTCTGTAAAACGTATTAGATCATCAATATTTCTAGTTTCGTACTGAGGAATTAGAAATAATGATGAAGATTAGAGTTACAAGAATTAAAAAAATCCTTTGAATTGAACCATTCAGCCATCCCCAGGGAAATACCAAGGAATTTGTAGGCTGAGAAAATAGGTAAGTTTATAGGTTCTCCTTAGGTGAAAGAAGTCATGTTAACATCATAAGTTTTATACAAACTTTCCATATGCTGTAGTACCCTCTCTGCTTACCCCCAGGTTTCGTTCCCTTGCACCCTTATTGTGTAGCCCAGTTGGAAGCAGATTTATTAAAAATGATCCATCAACTTTTACACAGAAGGAGGTCACACATCTTTCAGTAGCATGATTCAAAACAGGAATATCAATTTAATCCTCCTGCAAATGACAGGCCAAGAGAGTTTACATCAGTAAGAACAGAGGCAAAGGAAGTTTGAAGAAGATTAATCCTTCCACTTAGTGCCATGTTTTTTTGAAGTCACCCCCACTCTGTCTCACTTCTGCATATGTTCTGTATTCCTGGAGAGGAATGCAGACACCTGGCGATATCTTCCTTCCAAATAGTTTTTTCTTGTTTTTCCCTTTGCTCAGGCATGTGTTTTCAACTTTTGAAATGCTTGTACAACTGCTATGCACATTAGGCAATCAACAAGCTAGAAAGGAATCTTTACTGAATGGGTCTAGAAAGTACTCTTGTATAGTTTTTTGACAGTTTGATTAGAGTGGTTCAGTATTTAGCTATTTCTGAAAGGCTAGCTTGGCACATAAGTTCCCAAATGCATCTTCAAATCTGACACTGAGCAAACTAAATCGTGCTGGCTGTCAATAAGACATAGATTTCTGTGTTCTTTTTTTTAAAATGGGACTTCGGTTTTAACGATATTATGCAAAAACCAGACTGAGTCTAAAGTGATTGAAAGTGAAAAGAGGGATTAATTAGCGAGCTAAATGTAGTGATTTCCATCACATACAACTCATAGTGCAGCAACACCAATGACCACTGTAGGTGCACAGAAGAAATGCTGTCTGGATCTAGGGTCCAGGGTCAGAAACCCGGGCAAAGCTATATTAAAAGCTATGCCTACTTTTAAAGTTAGAAAGCAGCATCTACCAAAAAAGATTCATGTTCATTATGTTATAATGAGCAGGAGTTGGTGAAAGCATGTGAGGTATAACACAGCCTGATGGCATTCTGTTTCAATCTGCATTATTTTAATTTAAAATATCTGTGATTTCCAAATTCCTAAGCTTTGTTTATAGTGAGAAAGTAAATCAACATAAAAATTCTGAAATGCTGATTCATTTGGAAACATGGGAAAAGAGGTCTGAAGATCTCAGCATCAATGAAGAAGTAACTTGATCTGGCCTGGTAGGTTTTCCAATTTCGATAAGGGTCAAAAGTGGCTTTTGCCATATTTGAAGCACTTTTTGTTGTGAGTCTCTAATTTTTGTGACAAAAGATGCAAAGAAACTGCAGTAGGTAGAGAAGTCTGATTGATGCTGCAGAAGCCCAGACATTGAAATTGATGAAGTTAAAGAAGACCTAAGAGGTACAGAGAAGGAAGAAATAAACATTAAGTTAGGAATCAGAGAAATAAATCTCTTTGCTTTCAGCAGGGAGTGCAGTCTCCAGGCTGGTATTAAGCTCAGAAAGATAAGGCTGTTATGGATATGTTCCTCAGGCATAAAAATTAAAAGAAGTAGGAGAGGACTGAAATGGCTCTTTAATGTCTTCTGTGATTATAAACTTTGCACCTGTAAAAACAAATTTTCCTTCTATAGTTCTTTTGCCTAAATCAAATGCAATGTAACAGCTACATACTGTACAAGCTTTAACTGTCTCATTTCAGAAGACCCAGAAATTGTATTATTTACAGCCTATTAGAACAATGAAAATCAACTGGATCATTAAATATCTTGAGTGATTCTCCAGACAGCAGCTGTTCCATACATATCTTGCTGTTCCCTCCCAAAGTGAAATAAGTTCTTAGAATAAGTGCATCAATTCTTGGATGTGAAACAATGCTGACATTCAGGTGGGAAACCCAGTGCTGGCTTCGTTAACATTGTCTTGGTTCATTTTGCTTTCTAATGAAAATTAAAATCAAGATCCCCTAACACACTAATATTTTTTCTTGCTACCAAGTAACTGATAAGCAATGTAAGTCAAGAGCAATGTATTATTAAAGTTGTCTGAAATGTCATTTCTCACTTCATGGTTGTAGCCATTTTTATGCACGTGCTTTAAGCCACTAAAATCTCAAGGATTTTTTTTTATGATGTTGTGTTAGCCATAGACCTACACTGAAATTTTTGTCAAATCAAGCATTAGGTAAAGCAAGTTCCTGAGAGAACTGGGAAGTTCTTTCTGCTGTAAGCTTAACCACAAGATAATAGTAAAACAGTTCCAAGTCTTCCCTGGCATTTTTTAGTGAGTTTCGAAAATGCCCCATTATCTTCATCTATCTTAGGGTTTAATTTTTTAATGTACTATACTAACTATTCATTACTAGGAAAAGAGAGATACTTTAGGGTGAGCTGCATTGCCTCCTTGGCCTCCATTGGCTGTGCTGGCTGAACATTAGTCCACTAGGGTCAGAGCTTCAGACTCCTGCAGTACGCTTGGAAATCTTCTTGTGGTTTTTCCTTCCGACACTGAAGAATTTTAACCCGGAGAAAGGTCTCACTAATGGAGTCCCAGAATAAACTCAGCATGGCTAAAGTTATACAGTAACCTTATGAGTATGGAAATGACAGAAAAACCTCTGAGCACCCATCTGACAAATTATATTCATATGGTTCAGACATGATTCGTGGAATGGGGTTCTTTCTTTAAGAGATTGCATTACACATAGGACATGTTGCATACAAATAGAGGTTTCTGCCTTGGGAGAGCCAGGAGATGAAAAGTGACTCTAAGATTAATAAGATTAAGCCAGTCTTTCAAGTGATATGATCACTGTTCTAGACAGGACATTCCCCTTTGCCAACTCCTAATGGTGCTAAAGCAAGTGCTGAAAGAGTAGAACATTTCTGTCAGAGGTTACATATCCTGTAACAAAAGAGAAAGGAAATGCAAAGCAAAAAATCCAGACAGCAACGAATTTACAGTAATACCTTTAATAGCTAATCAATTAAGTTGTACACAGAAAATATTTTCTTTTTTAAAAAACTGCTTTGCCATCTGTGATATCGTGCTGCAGGGGTTGGATGGTTTCCATCTCAGTAGAAGAGAAACCAATGTTCTCGGAGAAAGGCTGGCTAGACTAGTCAGGACGGCATCCAAAATGCAATATATGTACTTGGTGCTTTTAAAGTACCATTTCACATAACTGAAAATAATTGAAAGACATATCAATCCAGAGAGAGGAATCAAAGAGAAAAATGTAAATGGCAGTTTGGAACTGTTAAACAACCTTTTACTGGATGTCCAAAAACTATTTCCATATCTGATAGAAAAGGCTATGTGGATTTAAAAAATAGCCTGGTTTAGTGGGGAAAGGAAGGCACCTATAAAGAAAGGGAACTGGAAAGTAATATAGGAGCAAGATAAAGGTAAAGGGGAGGAGAGGTGGAGAACAATTAACATAAACTAATAAATTGCCCAAAACTGAGAGAGAAGCAAAGAATAAAATTAAAAAAAAAAAAAAAATCATTGACCAAAAGAGCTAAGGTATAGACAGAAGACCTTGTCTGATAGTAGTTTCAGAATAAAGGGAATCCTAGCAAAGGAACAGAACCATTATCAGATGGCAATGGGAGTTGTGTAAATATTAATGCAGCAATGCGCTGTTGTGAGGAGAAACAGGATGAAGTGTTAATCATCTCATGATCATGACGTATATTCCACCCCCATATTAAAGCAAAGAAATGTTAAATGGTCTATAAATTAGGCATTTTGAGATCAGTAACCTTAAATATTTCCTTCAAATAATCTGAAGCCATTCCTTTTTCTGTACTGTTATTGTTGCTTTTCTGTCATTCTTAAAATACTGAGGTTTCCCTGAAGGCTAGAAGAAGGCCAGTGAGGTACTGATTTAAAAAGGGAAAATTGGATGATGTCAGTAACTGCAGGTTTACTGTCATAATAACACTGGAAAAAGATGATGGGATGGCTGATAGGAGACTGAATGTACAAAGAATCAAAAGAGAGTAAAAAAACCTAGTCTCAGTCAATATGGGTGTATCAGAAATAGATCTTATCAAGGTAACTTAATATATTTTTAATAAGATTAGAAATTTGGTTGCTGAAGATAATCAAGTTGATATAGAGTACTGAGGTTTCAGTGAGGCATTCCATTTATTACAACACAACGCTTTGATTAAGAAATAAGAACAGTACAAAATCAACATGTGCTATATTAAATGGATTAAAAGGTAGCTAACCAGTAAGACTCAAAGAGCAGAAATTATCATTAGCCTGTGCTTCTAAATGAGGTCTGAAAAAAGAGTTCTGCTCTTTATGGTATTTTTATCAGTGATATAGAAGACAACTTTAAGTAGCAACCCATAAAAGTTTGCAGGTGGCAGAAAAGCAGCAGGTACAGGAGATAATAGGAAGACAAGTCACTGCTGTAGAACTATCTGGCTTCCTTGGCAACATGAGGTCATTTTAATGTAGCAAGTTGTAAAAACCTACATGTACTCACAAAGAATGAAGGACATATTTATGGTTGGGGGACTGTACTGGATAAAGTAGTGATGATGAAAAGGATTCTTGGGGTGAAGGCAAGGTCAATGGGAGATAATCAGCTGAACAGGAGTTCCCAGTATGATGCTACACCAAGACAAACAGAAATTTGATAACACAGACAATTTGATCTATCAGACAAAACTAATACGATCAAATGGCTAGAAGTTAAACCTTAGTTAATTCAGGGTGAAAAAGGAAACACCTTTTCAGTAGTGAAAGTACATATATGTCCTTTAATGCAGGTGATTTTAAAATATTGCTTGGTGACTTGCTTTTTGTTTTATTCTTTTTTTTCCCCACCAAAAAAAAAACCAAAAAAAAAAACAAACAACACCCCCCAAAAAAAAAAAAAAAAAACCAACAAACACACACACACACACCCCCCAAAAAAAAAAACATGCCAGAAAGGGTGATTCAGGCATGGCTTATTTTACACAGAAGACCATACAAGTTCATCTCACTTTGTTGGTATTATTTCTGAATTTTACATGCACTTGGCTAATGCCTTCATTCCCACTTTTAGCAATGGTGAAGCCACTGTCATTCTTGTCAGGTAACTCCAATTGATGCACCTTTGAATAACCACCGTGGTTCATCACAAAGGCTACATTTTCAAGTTTAGGTGGGGGTTTTAAGTTATCAGTAGTGCTACAGGTGGCATTGTTCTAGCCATTCCTTGTTGCATAAATGGAACATAGAAAAAGAATCAAGTTCATAAGAAATTATTAAGGCCTCTGTTTCTCCATTTAAAAGCTCAGCATTAGTTTTGGGGGCCTTGGTTGACTTCTTTGATCTGATTCTTGCCTTCAAGACCATCCCCAAGTGCTTGAAGAACATGTTGGTCCTGGGCACAACCCTTGCAATAGGCTTTGTTCTTTTAAAGTGCTTTGATCAGCTTGCAATTCACAAATCTGTGGTATTTGCAGCAATAGACAACTCACATCCAGACAGGAAATCCTGGAAAAGTTTGACTGGGAGAAGTTTTCCCCAGAAATGTAATCTTTCCACTCTCTCCAAGAGTTACTGAATCCCTGCTCTTCCTTACTTCCTGGGAAATCACAGCGCCAGCCATGTGTAAAATATAGCAGCTCAAAATCTTTTAGCAGAGTTTCGTCTATAAATTTGAACTGAGATCCAAATTAGACTTTTCAAATAAGGAGTAAAGTTTTAATCAGCCACAAGTACACTAAGTGTTATTAAAAATCATGACCTATTTACCTTATTTAAAACAAGAGATTGAAAGCATTTCAAAGTCATATGTAAGCCTCCTGCTGACATTGCTATTCTGAAATATGGGGACTTTATTATGTTACTTGGACGTGTGTTAAGGGACATTACTGACATTCTCCATAGTATATAAAATTGGGGAAACAGCTAAAAATGTTTTGGTTACCTCTTAGACTTACAAAGAGAAAGTATTAAAAGTTAACAATTAAATAAGTATTTTCTTATTAGAAAGAAAATTAAAGTGGTTCTCGATCTGCTATTTCAGCCTGCTATCTCAATATAGGGTGAGGGGAAATGAATTCTTTTTCTGATATCTGGAATCAATTTTAATAGAAAAAGAAATAGTATTAAAGAAAATAAACAATTCTGAAATGTCAGTTAGAAATTAGATGTGACATAAACACCAAACAAGATTCTGGGGTCTGACCATACCAGGCCTTCCTCTAATACAAATGAAAGGTAATCCACAATTATGGGCTCTAATTATTTAATAAGATGTTTATTTTTATTTCTAATTCTCTGGGTGAAATTCAATCTCCTGCACTCATATGAGGCCAAAGTAATTGGGGGTCTGTGCACTGGTTGTGTAAAGGGACTGGTGAGGTGAAATTCATCCTTCCCAATCGGATGCTCATGCCTACTCCGTGCTGCTCCACTTCCCTGTCCAGCTGCTCTCGTCTCTGCCTTTACAATGCTTGGCTGGGAATGGCAGTTTCAATCTCTCCAGGTAGCTAATAAGGGTTAGAGCTGGTTTGGGTGTCCCGTGAGTGCAGTTTATAATTTCTCTTGCCCTTCATTGGTGGAATATCTATCCAGAGAAAAGACCTCTTCATACTGCACAAGTGAATTCAAAAATATTCAAAACGAGAACATTTTCCTGATTGCACCACAGGTGATGCCACTGGTGTGGTAATAGCTTGAAACATCCCTGGTCTTCAGGCATCAGACATGAGGGCAGACACATTTTACATTCACTCACAATGGAAAGGAAAAGAGACATCTAAACAGAAAGCATCTGTGATTATTATGGTAATGCCTTCTCCATATGGACAGGATGAGACAGAGTCTTTGGTATCTATATGTGTAAGTCAGCATTTTGTTTTTGTAAATACTTGTGAGAGAGGAAAAAGAGACTAAATGTATTTGGGCCTGGGTTTGGGTGCATGTGTGTGTATTAAAATTGCCAGAGTCAAGAAGAGCTGTGGAGATAAATGATGAAACTGAAAATTTCCATTCACACTTATGTTATAGGAGATTTGAACAGAAATCAAACTCGTAAAGTTTTCATCCATTTTACTGTAAAATGTGCAAGAGTTAAGGCAACATTTTTGATGCTGTGAATTTAGTGGCCTAAGATGATCATGTGCTATCAAGCCTACAAATTATGGGACATTCTTGTCATCTTGCACATGTGAGGCTTCCAGCCCAGATAATGTTTCAGAGCCACTGAGCATTTTCTCTTACACTTCTAAACCCCCTAACAACAGAATGTGAACAATGCTGTGGGAGTGAACAATATCTTGTTTCAGTCCATGTGGGTGAGTCTTAAATACACACTATCAATGATTTTACAAATATTTGACAATGATCTATACATTTATGTTCTGCAACAAATAAAGTGCTTCTATCAGCCCTTCAGAAGAAAACATTCAATTAGACCATTTATTTTAAGGTAGATTTAAATGTAAAGCTTTTAATATGGCCTCCCAAATCTTTGAAAACTCCTTCTCATTTCTCTATTGGAAGGCAGGGAGGGGGAAAAAAGTGACTGAGTACTTTGAATGAAGACTTTGAGCAGGCCCTTCTTAGGGAAAGTTGTTTCTTACTGGAAGCCTTGGTGAGTGTCTAATTATTTCTTTTAGAGCCACTTTGAATTGAACCATAAGATTCCAATGTGTATTGAATTTAAATTCTTCTTATGGGCTCTGCTGCCTTTGATTCTGCATTTCTAGCAAGGGGAGCTCCTTACACCACATTAATCATAATATATGGAAGGGCTTCTGTGTTTGCTTCTGCCATGCACTAAGTTGTCCCTGAAGATAAAAAAAATCCCCTTGGAAGAAAAATCTCATTCTAAATGAAGATTTAAATTGAAATTATTGGAGAAGTTAAGAGGAAAAGATATGCCCAGTAAAATTAGAACAAGCATTTAAATGGAAGAGGGTATCTTTAATTATTTTCTTCCTTGGCATTGCAGAAAATCCCATGATATGATAACTAAGGATACTTTGGGGGGTTAAGAGCCCAACAGCAGAAAAGCTAATGGGATTTTTTTTTCAGATAGAGGTTAAAGTGATGGTGCTGTAAGTAGGCTGTCAAACTATCTCAGCTCACCATCTGCTACATATTAATTTACAATAGAGAGATAGGTGAAGTGGGTGTTAGTCTTCAGGAGCTATATAAATGTGTAACTTTCTCAATTAGTATTCACTTCAAATGAAGAATAAAATCCCAGGAAATTCAGACCAGAATACATGCCAGGCAGTATATTTAAATGGTAATAGTATATCTGTAATACACAGCTAGAGCTGCAGTGTATTGCCAAGAATAGAGTCCAAAAGACTAGGCTTAGCCATTTACCATTAATGTCATGAGATGTCTTTGTTTTGTATAGGTATGCAAAATGGGAGAAAATAAATGTCTGTTTCCAGAAGGGTTTTAAATTTTTTTTCCTTTTTATTTTATTGCAAATAAGTGTTGGAGTTTTAGTTGGGAGAAAACTGGTTTTCCTTTAAAAATATTGATTCCCTGTTGCACCAAATCAGATCCAGAAAAGGAAACAGCTGCTTAAGAAAAACAAACTCGACTTTCTCCCATTCCTTTATGAATCATATACTAGTTGAAGAGAAATAGAGGAGAACTCTTAGTTTTTGTTTGTAGGAAGCCAGAAGCTACTTGTAAAAGAGGAAACAGATTTCCCTTTCTCACTTTAATGGTAGCACACAGACCTCTCCCATCTCTTGGATACGTGGGACTTCCTTCAGGTTAATTCCCTTCCTCTCTAAATGAGACTAAAAATCCTTTTCTTGATCTCAAAGGAGTGTGAAAATGTGGGCTGTGTACAGTTTATAACTCTGTTAGAGATACCCATTAAAATACAGTGAGATTCTGTTTTGGTAATTAAAAGGTCTGGGTGTATTATGATGTATAGAATAATGTGTTCCTTTAAATTCATAGATATTATTTTTCCTGGTCTCTTCAGCATTTACTGTAGCATGAAATATTGGCTAACAATTAGCAGTGCTTAGGCGAAAATGCTGTTCAGGCTTAGGCTAATCATAGCAGACCTGGCCTCGTTTTATGAAGAAAAATCTCTTAAATCCTTATCCCAAGTTAGAAGGCCTTTTGTTTTCCTCATTCACTCATTGCACAAAGAATGTGTGATTTCCCACCATGACAGGGTTTTTTTGTCCCACAGCCTGAAGTTTCCTGAGACCTCCTCCTCTTCTTCCCTCATGAAGGAAAAATACTGAATTCAGGGAAAAGTAGAGCTGTGCTCTAGCTTTCACTATTCTGTGTCTCCTGTGCAAAGCCAGGGTGGTGACAGTGAGCGAGCTGTAGAAGGCAGGGGACATGGCTGTGGCACTGGAGCGTGGGGGTACAGCTCTCCTGTAGACTAGAGCTGTAATGGTGCAGTCCACCTTGGAGGCAAGTTTCTTTATAACACACAGCCATCTCTTGCTAAACGTCCAGAGCAGAGGTGGTATGCTCAGCCATAATTTAAAGGACCATGACATGAAGAAAGGGTTATGATGTTTAAGTTATAGGCCATCCAAATGTTATAGGCCCAAGCAAGTTCCTATTAGCAATAACTCAAGTCCACTGAGGAGATTTGACATTCAAAACCGATGAGCACTAATCCCTCGAGCCTGCTCCGACCCAGCCGCACTCAGGCCACTTGGTAACCTGAGTGACCCAGGAGTCAAACCATGATAACCCTCTTCAATTTAAAGAGCAGCTTCTCCCCATCTGTCTGAGTTCTGACTCTGCACAATAAATTTCCCAAAGAGCATAAAGACCCATCTAGTGTATATCAAATCAATATCATTGTGGCTTGCAGCGATATCTGAGGCTACAGTTCACAAAATAAACTAGGCCAGGGGCTGGATTTCTGCCCTTGGCAATCAATCAGACTCACTGGGTCATAGATTTTAGTGTAAATTAACACAGCAGAAACAATCACGCTCCCCAGATGATGATATAATACAGTATTTGCTTTTCTTTTTCCCCCCATTTCATTGCTCATGCTCGGCGGCTAAGCTGCACTGAACAAGAATAATAAAAGGCAATGATTAGAAAGGTGGTGGTAATCATAAAGCAGAACATTAATATTCTCCTGACAAATGTATATAAAATGCACATAAAATATATACACAATATTAAAAGGAAAAAGGAGAGGGGAAGTGGTGTTAAGTCACTGATGTTTGAAAGGTGTTATTTTTGCTTAAGAATTGTAGAAGTGATCTTGTAAATCAGTGTGAGTGGTTATCATTTTCTTTCATTACGGTATTTGAATCCAAAGATGCTAAATGCTCCATTATTGTCTGAATATACCACTTCCCCTACATGGTGTGGAGCATACTGACAAGTCCTTTCTCCACTTACAATTCAGGCTTTCCCCAACGTTTACATGGGCATTGCCAACACTTTTCCCCAGAGGAGTTTTAATTTTTTCTCTTTAGTATGTCATTGTTGTAGGAGAAGAGCCACCTGGTTTTTCCTGACACGCACCTTTATGCAAATCTGATCTTTTGAAATTTTCTTAGAATGTGCCACATATGAAAGCCTTGCAGGAATTACTATAATCTCTAATTATTCAATTGACATAAGACAGTGTATTGTATTTTCTGTCAGAACCTCAGGAAGAAATGTCAATACTTTCAGCATTAGCAGGACATTTTTTGAATTATAAACACCTGTCTTCTAATGTTATCTCATGCATCTTCACAAAATATTTTACAGAAAGAAAATGTGATACATATAAAGATGCCAGCTGCATATTAAATTTAATGCAACAGAAAATTCTGGTAAGTAACTGTTTCATTCTTTAAGTATTCAAACCTTTACATTAGTGTTCAGATAGTGTAATTCTGGTCTGTATTTATTTGCAAAATACCTAATTAGATTATACAAACAATATATAATTTATATATAATAAAATACTAATCTGTGTACAAAAGCTACATGGTATGGATTAGAACTGTGTGAGAATAATAACTACCATGCAGGAGTGGTTTCTGTTGAATAGTCAGAATAATAAGATCTATCAAATAACAGTTATAAGCAGGAATTCATTTCTTAGATTAAATTTATCAACTATTTTCTGCCAGGGGCATAAAGAAACAGAAGCTTTAAAGGTAGCTCTCTTCTGAGATGATTGAAGGCAAACTGTACCTCCTTTAGTGACAAATCTACTCTTCTGTTGTCTGACTAAATAAAGGAGCTGGATTAAGAGTGTGAGGAAGGGGGAGAATCCCTTGTGTGTGTGCTGGTGTGTCCAACTCAGGAAAGCTCTTAAGTAGTGGCTACAGGGTAGAACTGAGGTAGAACTGAGGAAGAACTGAAGAATCTGACACCCCAGCGACGCAATATGTCGACGCGATATATTTCCTGAGCAATGAGAATGTGAGCTGGACTAGCAGAATATAGTCATTAATGGGCTACACAGTGTCCCTTTGTGGTAACTGTGAAGGAACCCCCTTTCTCACTAACTCAGTCCTTATATTACTTGGTGGGTATTTTCTGTATGACTGAGGACTTTTCTATGGAAAGAATAAAATTCCTGAGAAAGACTCAGTGAAGTGTACAGGATTAGTGACAAATAACTGAATAGTTTGTTTGAAGTGAAGCAATATTCCCCCCCTCAAATAAAACCTCAAAAGCAAAAAACACACAACTGACTCAGTCTATCGGCTGAAGAAGTGGATTTTCTTTTCACAATAGTCCACCTATGAACAGCTGAATTACAAACTCTTGTGAGTTATTATTTTGATTTTGAAGTTTAGATTCCTCAGGAAAATTTTGGTTGTGTGTCACTAGAACAGCTGATGTATTCTGGCAGCAACTAGATTACCCATTTTTCTAAAAGTTGGTGTAGGCTACAATTGCCTGGAGGTAGCAACCAACTTATGTAGTTTTTCACAATAAATATATGTTCATCTTAAGTAGTTGAAATTAATTTTTAATGTCCAAAATGTAGCAATTAGCTCTGTGTTCCATGGAGGTTACTGTTAAAATAAACTTCTGATTTTTACTTATTTAAAAAAAAAAAAAAAAAAAAAAGAAAAAAAGCCACACATTTAACTCATATGTAGAAAAATTTAGCTGAAAAGGTTCATGAGGCTCCATCTCAGTAGGAAGAACACAGAAAATGCCTCAACAAATTTTTTTTGATCCTTTGTGAACCTGTATTATGCTACAGACCTTAATTATATTGTGGCAGGGTATTTTTCATGACACTGCCTGCTTCTTTCAGGGCACATTCTGGATGCACACAGGAGCAGAATTAAGATCTCACAGGGTACCATAAATCTCACCTCACCCAACTTGCTTTTTCTGGAGTTTGCCACATATGCATCCTTACTCTGACCTATTTTCAAGAACTTTAAAATAGTAACTTTGTTGCCTCCCTATCTTTCCCTGCATTTTGTCTTCATTTAGTGATGTATACATGAGACAGCTCTGGATCTTTGGAGTACTGCAATGGTAGTACCCCGTAAATAAGGAGCAAATGCTATCTGTCAATATGCTGTGTCTTGCAACACAGTAGGCCACATGAGAGGTCTGCATTACATCATTTGTGGTCTTTCCAGGCTTGTAATGTCCTTTCAGTGAACCTGAACTGAGTGTTGAGCTTATAACAAAAACTGAAACCCGGGGAGTTACTTGTGGTTTAGGATTTTTGCACAGCTTCAATATACACATACTGGGAGTCATTGCTATAGGCCAAAGATGTGTTTCAGCCACTTGTGAGGTAGTAATGTTAATAGGTAAGAAATTTGCTTCCTAACATAAAAATTTTTCATTTCACCATTTTAGAGGTTTTGGGTTGGTTTTGTCTGAGTTTTTCTTAAACGAACACAGGGCATCTGTAATATTTTTTGCAGTTCTCCAACTGGAGGAAAAAAGCATATGTTGCAAAAAGTATCCTTATGGATACTGTTCCATAGATGTGAGTGTATGATTCTCTGTGTTTGTCTGTATGCCTGTGTATAAAAGTAATGAAATATTCACTGGGTTAGGAGAAAGAGGGAAATTACATATAAATCCTACCGTCCAACGGTCAGGGTACTCCCCTGGAATGTGGGAGAATCCAGTCACAGTCCCTGCAGAAATGAATGTTAATTATGTACTGGAAGTAGAGCACTTCCAGAAGGAAGTGATTAAGAGGTACCTATTCACTACCCCATGGAACAAGTCACCTTTGTGTGTTCAGTGCCAGTTGGGATTCACTTGAAAGGTGAGAGCTTCTAGGCAGTAAAAAGCTCTTCTCTATGGTGTTAGACAGAAGCTCTCCTCCTGACCACCAAGTTTTCACCTTGCAAGTGAGATGAGCACACCTTCCTTTTTAAACATGTGATGTCTTAAGCATTACAGCTCAGGTCTAGCAAGACTGTAACAGCCCTTTCTATGAAATTCTGGTATCTGGGGCATTTCTCTGGTAGAAGCAGACATATAAGAAATGCAGTTACCTACGACATCAAGGAAGGTGGTGGTGAGACAGCATGGAAGGACATCAGGAGAATGGGAATCTGAATAGTGTATTTGAGTCTCCTAAAAAATATATGGTTTTTCTGTATTCGCCCAAGGGAACATAATGTTATTTTTTTTCCCTTTTATTTCCAGTGCACACTTCTGGCCTTGTCTTCTCCTCTGTTTTCCTTGCCACAATTATTCCATGCCAGACCTTGGAAGATAATTGCTTTAAGGACCATTTTCATGGAGCTCCCTTTGTGATGATGCTGCCTTGAAAGTCAACTTGGTATAAGGCTATTCTTAGGTTTCAGTGAGCGTGAGAGCCTTTGCCTTTGCTTGCTCCAGGAAAGTCAAATGCCCATCATGTGGGGTCAAAACATCATGAGCCAAATGACAAATCAGGGGACCAGAAAGCAATTATTCTTTCTCCCACCTACAGATGCCATGTGTCAGGATCCTTTTGTTTCAGACTCAAATCTGAAAACTTTCTCTTCTTAACTGTTACTGTTTCTGTAATTTGTGCTTCATGAGCAATTCTTGAGATCTCTCTCCAAGTCCTTCCTACCTGATTTCCAAGTACAGCTATAGCGAAAGTATATTTTCATCTAATGAAACACCTTAACAAATATGTAGAAGTTGCAGTCTTTAAAAACAAAAAGATATTTCATCTTTTTTCTTAAATTTGGCATGCAAAGGAAGACTTTATAAATCCCGACTGAAGAGCTGAACAGGAAACACAGTGGAAGTCCTCATATTTCAACCAAACTACCCAGGTATCTTTCCCATTGGGATTTATTTTTAAATTCACTCAAGTGTTTAAAATATTTAACTGATTAATGGAAAATAGTTTATCCAAATGATATTTTTTGTTTTCTTTTAATCAGGAAAAGTACTTCTTCGATTACAAAAGAAAACAGTTGCTAGACTGTATAAAGGCAGGTTGATCTTTAAACCTTGAGAGAAAACCTGGGGCTCTCAGCTTTTAATCCTATTTTCAAAAATTTAGTTATATTCAGATAACTTAGATAATCCTTAGGAAGAAAAATAAATGCTATGTTTCTTACAAGACCCAAACTTCCAATAAATCATTTGGGACTGAGGTAGTGAAAGCAAGGCCAAACTGAGTCAATTTGGAGATTGGCCCCCATAGCTAATTTGACAAATGGCACTGAAATTTAACTGGTATTTTTTTCTATGCATGCCATTTTTTGTTTGGTGGCTATAGGGGTTATTAACATGACTTGTTTCCTTCTTGTTACTGCTTTTCATAAAGTTAACTAGATGAAATGGTGCCAAGAAAGAAAAAAAAATATTCAATTGGTTCATGGTTTAAAGTAATAAAATGATACAGTATTAAAATGGCAACAATCCTGCCCTTACAAAATTAACTGGTACAAAACTGTATGCAAAATATAAAGCAATAAAGAGAAATGCATATTTGCCCATTGTTTTACTGAATGTCATAAACAAAGCCAACTAAAATTCTGGGAAGTAATGCTGTGCTTGTTTTTCTAAGCAACACTAAGAAGTGCTTAACTTAAATGGTATACCATGGGAAAATAATTTCTAATTATTTTAAGTAATATTTAGATCAATTCATAATAATCTTATTATCTTTCATCTTTATGTCAGTATTAGATTACTTTCATGTTTGTTTAAGCTCTTTTGCTTTTTAGAATGTTGGTTTCAAAGGCAAATTGAGCATAGTTAAAATAATCAATGTCCTTTGTGGTTTCAGCATATGCATAGAACAACAACAGTTAAAAGGAATCTAGTGCTTTCTTATACAAACTATTAAGCTTTTACTGAAAAAAACAGAATTATCTAGCTAATTATATTATTCATTATTGCTACCTGCATATAGTCAGTAACTTACAGTCTATTAAAGAAAGCTATGGTGAAAGAGATATGCTGTGAGAAAGAATAGCAGCTGGGGAATAGCAATCCCTGTACAGCATTGCTCAAAAAATGGTCTTTGTTGGCTCATGTGAATGATTGGGAGTAAAAAAAAAAAAGTGTGCAGCAATTCCTGGATTTCACCTGGGAAACTGCATTCACTTTTTTGCTCTGCCACAAACTTTCTGTATGACCTTCAACTGATTATTTCACTGTCTCTGAGCTCTGGTGTGGAGCTAAAAGGAGCCAAGGCTCTCCCTTTCTCCTGTCCTTTGCCTACAGCTGGACTGTAAGAAACCTGTGGTGGGGGCTATACCTATTCTTTGTGTTGTGCTGGTGTAGTCCACAGCCTGGTAGGGCACCTGTCTTGGCTGCAGCCACTCTCCCAGGTTGTACAGTGAGTAATGACACTAATCCAACAGGCCGTCTGTACAGGAAAGCACTCATTAGCTTCACTAAGATTTCCACTGGAGCCATAATTGCAGTGGTGAAATGCTGACAATTTCTCAGCATGGGTCACCTCCTGAAATATTTAATGGGAGTGAAAAATACCTGAACTAATTGCTAATGTATTATTCTTTGTTGTTTTTTCTTCTCTTCATCCTCCTTTGCTTTGTGCCTTACTGTCATGAAAGGAAAATTAACATTTTGCAAGGACTCTGGGGGCTCCATTGCAACAGAAGAACCAATAGGTGTAAAGGGTTGGCAACACTCAACAGGGTGCTCTCTGCTCCTACTCTTCTCCTGAGAGAGGTGCCTGGGGTGTGCTGTTGTTCCTGCTGGTTTATGCATCTAGGATTTTTACTGACAGAAGAAACCAAAGCATGGAAGGAGAGGAATTAAATTCATGTACAGGGCACAGCTGAGCTTTCCACAAATCCAGAAATACAAAAACACTATATTGGGACTAGTCTAATTTTTTTAATGGTCAGTGTACAGATTTTTGCTGCTTCTCCATCTCAAATGTGAGCAATGTATGTCCATTACAAGATACCAAATTGTCATAACACCAAATCTCTGTGCACAGAGAGCATGCCTGAGATAACACACTGATTAAAAAATATATTAACTGATCCTGCTTAATTTTGTTGTTTTTCTTTTGCAGTAAGAAGACTTCAAATTGCTTTCCAAAATGATAGTAGAATGTTTTTCTTTTCTTAGAAGCCATCTTTTTAAGCATCCTTAACACTTCAGCTGTCTTTGTGTAAATCACTCAGAAAATATTTCTATTCTGATGAAAGCATACAGCCTGCTTTGCAAGACCCTCAAGTTGGACTTGCTAAAAAATGGCATTTCCCTTCTTTATACTGGAATGTGACATTCTATTGGTATGTGGCAAATTTTATTGGCTGTGTTCAGTGGCAGTACCAGTGTAGCATTGTGTTAGCAGACGAACACATTTTGATTTTAGCAAGTTTTTCTTTTGCAGTTTTAAGTTCCAGGCAGTAGCTCAGACTTCCAGACCATTTGGTAGCTGGAAATAAATGCAAGAATATTCACCTCAAGGATTTCAGTATGTTTCAAAAAGGATAACTTTGGGGTTTGTTTCCCATTTGCATCTTTTTGATAAGCCCTGCTATAAATTGATTTATGGAGTTCAATATTTCCAGACATACACTACATATGGGAAGGTACTGATGCTGAGTTATTTAACAAATATTTGCCTTCTGTTTGTGATTCTTTTTCTGCTCATCTAATTCTCTATTGGCCAGTGACACTTCCTAACACTATGTAAGAATGGTACATCTTCCACTTTCTTTTTAGAAAGGGTGTTCATGTGTGTAAAAAACCTACCTGGTAACTGTATCTATCATTAGCCAAAATGTCCAGGTCTGCATCAAAATCACTTCTTCAATATTCACATGTATTCAGATCTAAGGTTTCAGGTCACACCATTGAAAAGAAAGAGGAAAGTTCCTAATGTGCAGGAGATTCCCTCTTCTTTTGAGAAGGGCTCTGCAGAAAAGTACAGATAGTAGATTCTGAGTATTCCTGTTGAATTCTACATGGATTTATTTTTCACAAAGCTGGAATTAAGTGAAGCTGTTGATCTGTAATTAGTGAAATCCAAAGGAAACCATGATGACCTAAGCATATATCAAAACACATGAAAACTTGAAACACTTAGCAGAAATAAACTGCATGTAGAAGTCAACAACTACACTTAACTATGAAATTGCATGTGGAAAATCATAAAGGAGAAATTTTTGGAAATTGTAATTTCATCCTTTTTTTCTGTAATGGATTGTAGAAAAGTTATAAATACCGTGAACTACTCGTACAAAATTATGAGGTGAGACAGAGGTGAAAAAAGTAAATGAAACAGCCTGAAGAGTAGATTTTTCAATAACCAGTCAGGCTAGAAACAGCTGGTTATTAATATAGAAATCAAAATAAGTAAGTAAAAACTTTTTATCATAAAATATTTGTAGTATGCCGACATAGCAATCTGAAAATCAGAAAATACTGATTACTTTGTAATATCCAGCATGCAATTTGAACTTATTTAGGAAAAAAATGCAATCATACTTGACTTGATATAGATGTTCTAAGGAAAAAAACCTAGAGGGGAAAATTTATACATATAGGAATCAAAAGGGAAACTATATTTATCCTGATAAAAAAAGTATATATAAATTGTCTGTGGAAGAACAAAACTTTTAGCTCATGGCAGTTCTAATGATTTTGTTGCAAATATAGAAGTATTTATTTTCCCTCTCAAAGTTTATGTTCCTGGAGTCAGACTTTTTCCTGAGACTCTCATCCAATGATTAAAAAAAAAAAAAAAAAAACCAAGCTGAAAAAAAAAAAAAAAGAAAGGTTTACAGATTTATTTTTTTTTTTTTTTTTTTACTTCAGCCCCATGAATTCTGAATATTTTCATTTGGCAATGAGGGAAGAATAAGAATTCAATGAAAGGTTCTTTGAAAAAACAGAAGACTAAAAATCTCATAAATGATTAGCATATAATTTAATAATCGACCTAATTCATGACAAGACTATCTAAATGTGATATAATAAAGAAATAAGGGAGCACTTGCTTTCTTTGAAACACAACTTTTAAGCAAGTGCAAGGAAATAATTTACTACTTTTATAATAAACTTTTGGGATTGACTTTTTCAGTACATTTGATCCTAAATAAATATACTTATAAGTATGCATACAATTATAAACAGTCATAAAATCATAATTTGATAAAGAATACTCTCTAGTATTGCATTAAGGTAAAACTAGTAGTGCTAGTCATACTTACACTTCAAAAATAAAATATCCCATTAGCCTCAGAAAAAGTAAACTATTTTATTGTGGTAGAATTTGATAGGTATAGGTATTTTTTTATGCATTAAATGCTGAGCGCTTATCCCATTTAACTTCAGTTTCTGAACTGTGTTATTCCTGTCTTCCATCAGTTGTTAAGGAAAAAAACCACATTAGCAATCTTTCAGATCATAGCATGTGTTAACTTGCAGTGTGAAGGTGGTTATTCCTCTCCAGTGCCATAGGTCTGGATTGGCAGCTTAGAAAGTTTGACTTGAGGACCTCTTGATGTCTCTTCTCGTCTAACTTGACCTATGAATCATTCTATGTTCTTTAGTCGCCTCAAATAAGAACCCGAAGGCTTTCTCCACATTAATGGTTTAGTTCAGCTCCTGACACTCATCTCTCAGAGTTCTCCCCAGTCCTGTGCTTTAGTTCACATTGGGACAGACAACCTGGATGATACAAAACTCTTTAAGGTGCACCCCTGGGAGTGCACTTACACAGGATTACAGTTGCAGCAGGGCATTCAGTCCACTGGTACCACACCAGACCTAGTCCAAATTCAAACACACTGGAAATACAAACAATGGCAATATTGGTCCTCTGCACCAGCCACTGTGCTCCACAGATCCCCCCTGTTACCCTGTTACTTGTTCATGTGGAGACAGACAGGGCTGGCAGTAATGAACCCAAGCCTCCAGGCTCAGTGTGCAAATGCATACACAAAATGTAGACCAAATATTGTTATTATGTGAAAGTGAAGAAGATTCACTTCACTAGCAACTCAGAAGAACTTCCAGACTGTTTTCCCACAGAACAAAAAGCACCAAAATAACCATCATTTAACAGAGTTCATATGGTACTACAGAAATAATTAGGAAAAATTTTGCTAGAGAATTGTGCAGTTTTCAAAATATTAATTTTCCTTTTTTATATCTTTTTCTTGGAAATGTTACACAGACTCTGTACAACTATATAAATACTATAAGTATCAAGTATAAATTTACTTAACCTTTTAAAACAGACATTATTTATGCAGAGCATAGCCACAATCATTATGAAAAAATCAAATATTGACAGCATTTGAAACAAAAATGCTTCATATTACCAGTAAGACTAATTGCTGTTTCTGATGAATCTCCTGTTTTTAAAATGGCCTAATCTTCAGAAATAGATTACTAGAAATCATGCATGGTGCTAGTAAACATTTGAGATTGCAGGCATTCAAGCCTCATCTGAAAAAGTCCATTCTTAGTGCTGCTTTTCAAAAAGAAGCAGCAGTGCTGAACATCTTACTATTTCACCTCTAAAGTTACTGGACTGTGTCACAGTAAGAGCAATCAATATTGGTTAATAGGCCAGATCTGTGTTATTAGTATTCTTTACAACCTTGACATACTTCATTTTATGTACAGATTGCCTATGAAAACTTGGGCTTATATCTTGTCTAGACAATGCCTTACATGGCCATTCAAATTAATAATGTGCCAAAATTATCCTATGCTTAATGCAGCTGTGCTCTGTATTGACTCTGAAAATTAAATTTACTTCATGGTGCCTATTGACAGCTGGGTCTCAAGCATATTTAATGGATTTGAAAGGAGTTTGGGCTATGGCTTATGCCTCCAAGCAAAATGTTAATAGCTAATAATTTTCATTAAAAGTGAGAGCATTTATCTATAAACGTTGCATTTCTCAGTATATGAAGTCAGCATAAAAACAAGTTTAAGATCACCTTTCAGTTCACTCAAAGCACCCAGAAGGAATCAAGAGAAAATAAAAATAACCTGTTTGCTGTCTTTAAATGCAATTCGCTGGCTTATTAACAATGTATTTGCAAATATGTGTTAAGGGAATCTTATTCTACTTACGAGAAATAGCTTTAGTTCCAAGAAGGCTGAGACAATACCTCAAGTTGCATCTGAACATAATGAAAAACCTCATACATAATATATTTATTGACAGCCCTGGAAATTGAACTTCTTTATTTATTGACAGCCTGCACACAGCATAGGCAGTGCAAGTTTCTCTCACTGCTAAGCAAACACACTTTTTACCTGGACAGAAGAAACTACTTTTTCTAAAGGAAATAGAATGTATTCACTATATCCAGTTTTTACTTGGACACTCTATGAAATGTCAGAAAGGGTTGTAAACCAGTTTCAGTTCTGCTGGTCAGTTTTCTGCTCTGGAATGTGTTCACAAGAGAACAGAAACACGTTTTAGTTACTACTAATATGAGATTGACTTCTGCCACCTAATCTACAGTTTGGCCATTACACATCTAATTAGGCAAATAACCAACCAACTTCCTGTTTATAATTAACATCGAAATTGTTGTTTTGCTTTTAGTAAACAGCAGGTAAGCAGGTAAAATTGGCAGGTTTTGCCATGATAATTTCTTCCCATAGGTCCTTTGTACTGTTACAATGCAAATGGAAGTATTTGTTTGAGATAAAGACTGCTTCCTGGCCTTCAGTCAGGATAGAACTCCATAATGTCAGGATGAAGGACTGCAGTATATTTTTGCACAAGACTGTTTGCTAAACTTAGAGAACAGGAAGCTTAGGAGAGACTGCACTGGGCTTTTGCAGAAACCAAGGCAGGCCTGAAGTCCAGATAAAAGGGCCGCATGCTGCAGCAGGTATTGTGAACTCCATTAGCAGATACCCTGCCTTACATGTAGCAAAACTGTTTCTATTTAGGATGTCCAAAATTGTGTTTGTGTAGTACAGACCACTGAAAAACATTTTTGTTTGGTTGGTTTTGGCTTTTTTTTGTTGGTTTTATCTCTTTCCCTAGAGGCTCTTAACATTCAATATAAAAGGCTGTGGTAAGATCAAGTGGAAAGAAGAAAGCATATGTATTTTTGATGTAATATCTATACAGATATTTAGTAGAGACATGTCAGAAATACACACACACATGTACATACATACATATATTTATATGTTTACATATGTTGAGATACATATTCATATAAACATACAGAACAATCCATAACCCAGAGAAATATAATGGAAAATGCATTAGAAAACAGAAAAGCAACATGACACCTGGCTCAGCTTCCTAGGAACTGTCAGAACAAACACAAGTCTCTGATACGCATCGCAGGCAGCAATGATTGAAAAAAAAAAAAAAAGAAACAAACAAAAAAACCCAAACCAAAAGAAAAAAAAGAGTACTAGATTGATGAAGAAGAATGTTAAAAAGATTAATCAAAGTTTAGAGTATATTATAAATAAAGTTTAAGGATGGGCAGGGCAACACACCACTGAGTTGGAATTAAAAAGAAAGCAAGAAACCAGGTGGCACATCCTCCATGGAAGGGAAATCTTGTGTGATATTCCATGGTCTCAGAAGAGACATATGATAAGAAGCAAGTGTACAAAGGCCTCACACAAAATCTTAATTTAATTATTTTCTTCTTTAGATTGGTTCACCTTTGAGTTCAAGAATTTTAGGGATCAATAATATCTTTAATTAAAAATGGCTTTTTGAAGACAAATTTCAAGATTCTTCCTCTTAGACTTCCCACTCAATTAAGTCCCAATGAGAATGAAATTTTGCCTCCTTACAGAAGGATATTATTTTGTACACAGTGGTTCTTTTATATACCCCAAGATTTGAGATATCTGATTGAATTTAAGAGCTTTTTAAACCAGAATCTCATGGCTGAAGCCCCATTTCCTGATGAAAAAGCTGGCGACAATTGTCTTTCCTTCTAAAGCTTTTTTCCTGCCAGGAACCACGACAATAATGTGCTTCACTCTTTCAAGGGTGCTTGGATTTGTCTTTTATCCTCTCTGACTTGTTTTGATTGCTGACAGTCCTGCTATGAATTTTGCCGTTCCAACAATCTGCACAGACCCCAGCTTCATGCAGAAGTCCAAAGGGCACAATCCCCCACCTCTTTTGTACTGAGCAGCATTATTTGTAACCTGAAATGTATGGCTTTTTCTCACTTTAAACAAACCAAGAAACTATTAATGTCCATCTTATTGGAAAAGGAGCAACTTTTAACTCATGAAGACAAAAGTGAATTGCTTTCAAAACTCCAACTAAAACACTGGCTGGACAATGTATTTTCATGCTGATAAAATGCTGATATTGCTAAGGATGTTTCTTGATGCCAAAAGTTCTCCTCCTGTAACTCTAAGCAAACAAAAGAACAAAGATTGTTTCAGAAATGCTGTCAGAACTGTCCAAATTGTTCAGTTACAGTTTTTCGTTCTTCAGATAAAACCCAGGAAACTCAGCTAGTTCTCCCTTACACAAAAGAAAGTCACTATTTTTCCCTTGTTATGCACTTACCTTTAGAAATGCATCAAACTTTTCAAAATTGTCGCCTTTAAATTTTTGCTGGTGCTGATGATGGATGAAGTGCATCATATAAAAGTGAAAATATGTCCCAAAACAGTACTTTAATAGCAGATTCCTCCCCCTCACACAAAAAAAATAATCAGCAGGTGTTTTCCTCCTTTATTTT
>VZRH01004253.1:212533-238092 GCA_013397555.1 Urocynchramus pylzowi | reverse complement strand
CTTTTTTTTTTTTTTTCCTTCCTTTTTTTTTTTTTTTTTTTTTTTTTTGACAGGAAAAAAAAAAAAAAAAAAACAAAAAACCCCACCCTTTATGCCTTTGGGGCTTACCTTGTGAGGGATTGGTAAAGCAGGACTAGACTATAGATTTCACACATTTTAAATGACAGGGTTTGGGAATTGTATTTTGGCTCATGGAAGTAAGCCTGGTTCCTAGATTTTACACAATAGCCGTAGTGTGACTCTGTGACTTGAATTTTCCATGACACGTATACTTTTAAAGTAGAGACAACTAAGACATTCTTTTTATGCTATTTTGCTCTTCCATAGCTACAGAAAACAATAGCTACAAACTTTTAATTAATTTCTATAATACAAATTCTGATAACATCCACTCATGGGCCATTTTTAATTTTGAAATAAAAGAAAATAAATAAAATAATTTCCTAATCACTATAATAGACTCCTGCTAGAATACATAATCTAATGAACTACTAACAACACTGAAAATTTAGCTAATTGTTAGCAGGTTTTTCTTCCCACTACAAATCAGTCACTAGCCTATGAAAAATAGGAAATACATGAATCATATCTATATTTCACCTGGCACAAATTTCAATAATTTGGGGAGGGTGGATGATGCTGTATGAAGCAGCACTTCTGCAAAACAAGTGACTAGGACATGTGCTGGGAGTTTGGATTTTCTAATGAAGTGTGCTTTTATATCCTTTTAAATCCTCCTAAAAATTAAGTATATTGTTCATAATTTTACCTGCATTACTTTCAATCTCCAGATGGATTTTATTTGCATAAGAGTTCCCAGGAGAGCTTTGCTATAAAGAAGCCTTGCTGAACACGTTACAGAACTAATCATTTTTTTAACAGACATTTGTAAATAAAATAAAATATCTATACATTATGTCATATGTGAAAGGTTAGCCACTGTGCACAACAGCAAAATAATTTAGTTTTAAATAAATTACTTTGCCTTAATTATGAGGTGAACTGAGCCTCAATTTCTAATATAGTTAAGGAAGAATACACCTGCCAAATAGCAGACTGTAAAAAAATATGAGGCTGAAAAACACTTTCCCTTCACTAACTAGTCTGAGCCTGAAGTTTCTGCAAGATGGGGAAGCTCTTAGAGTCAACTCTCAAGGCTGCTTTGTATCACTACATGACAGGAAAATAGCTATAAAAACTACAGAATTGACAATTATGTGATTTATTTGACTTTCTGAAATGATTCCCCATCAGGAAGGAGAGTCATCAAAGGTAGTAAGGTGACAAAATCAACAGGATTTAATCTCTAATAACTGGTAAGCATCTAGAGAGAAGTTCAACCACACATTTGAGACACCTTTTTTCCATTAGTACCTGCAGTGGCCCGCACAAGTATGAGATTTAAAGCCTAAAGTTTAAATTGATACATATAGGAACAAAGGATTTGACAAAAAACCCCATGAGGTATCTCACTTGATTATTTTCTACCCTGAAACTTTCTTTGTGTACCACTGTTGTGGCTGCCATTTGGAACTACAGTCGCATCCTGTAAGCAGGTTCACATGCGACTGTTGATACCTCCAGGGACTTCCAGTAAATCCTATAAACTCCTCAGAGAGGCAGAATTACTCATGTGCATAATTATCTAAGGGACAGATAATTATCTATTACTAGTTTCCTTTAAAGCATTAATTTATAATAGTAACAGTGTATCCCTTTTAGTGGAATATTATTGCAATTGGCCTAATATGTGTTTTTTATCTTTTATCTGCTAAGGCCTGAGGGATAGAGGGAAGGAGGAAGGAGAGGGCAGAAAAACAGTAAACTGGTGACTGCTCTTATCTTTGACATGCTGTGAATAGACAGGATATTAGACTAATACCCACAAAATCACAGATAAATTATTATCTTGTCTTGATTACTACTGCCCTTTAACAGGCTTCTCTTTTTAGCCATAGACATTAGTTCTAATTTATTTGACACAAATTTTAAGGCCTCCTGCCAAGAGGAGAGGAAAAGCTTCATGAAAATGTTCTTAGCATAAATTTGGGACGTCACTTGTAAAATTAGTTGATAAAAAGAAAAAAAGTCTTTCTACTGAAACCAGAGGATCTCCCACCTTAAAGCAGTTCTGTTTTATATATTTTACCATGTATTTATAATAAAGACTTAACTCACCTTTGATGTGAACTTCTTAGCAAAAGCTGAGGCTTAGAGACTGTCTATATTATAAGCACTTAATCATAAAGTACAGGAGAGCATACTGCATACCTTTATATGATTTATTTCCTTACAGAATAACCTTTAGGAACAAGAAGCCTTTCAATTTTTCTCTTGTGTTTCTGTGCTAATTAATTTTCAAGAAAAGTCAACACTTTATTTCAGCTGCCAGGGAAATTATTTGCCTTGCCGTAGGAAAATGTATCACTGTATTATGGTACTCACTTGCTATTGGCGATCTTCCTAACAGCCTAGAATGTCTGTGAATAATGTTAGTGTTACTTTGTTATGTGTATTTTACAAAGCATTTTTAAAATATTTTTGGATCCATTTCTACTGAGTGATATGTGCTATTCTTTCATGGTTGCACAGGTTCAACTTCGAAGCAGTTAATTTGGCTTGAGTTTTGTTTGCTTGGTTTTACCATTTTGATACTACTAATGTTGAGTATGCAAAAAGCAAATGCATTTAAGTGTATATTTTTATTAACATGGGTCAGTGGGTTAGGAGGAAGTTGCGTGCCCTGGATTTTCTAGTCCATCAGTGGATTTGCAGTTACAAAAGTCATTGTTTTCTTCTTCATTTTGGCTGGTTTCCATTTTATGCCATTCCTAAACATCTTTGTGTGTAAAGAAACTATTGTTCAGTAACAGGAAGACACATTTTCCCTCCTGCTATAGCTTGTTTGGGCCCTGGTACCTGCAGTCCTCCTCATGTTCATGAAATTTCCTCTTACAGGTATGGAATAATTTGTGTTGGGTGAGACCCCTGCAACTCTTCTGCCCCAAACTGGGCTATGTTCAAGATTAGATCATGTCAGTCGGGGGCTTGTCCAGTCTAATTTAACCATCTGAGGACTCTAGTTTTAGAAAAACAAAAGTGTGACTTCTTCCCAAGACACAGCTTTAGGATACATAGTGTCTACTTCCAGACAAACAATTCATCACACTATGACTTCTGCATACCTATGGTTCTGAATAGGACCAAGTCAATAGCAACAACCACTTTAATTAATGTTTTCTGAATATTTCACACGTAATTGAATAAAAGGTCTAGAAGGAAAAGAGTGAACATTGTTAGTTGGTTAAGAACTTTTGAGAAGACTACTTGTCCTTTTTCAGGCATTCATTCAGAAGAAGCACTCATGAATGCTCTCATCACAGCAGTCTTTTCTCCAGAACTAATAAAATATATTTCTACTCTAACCTTAATTCTGAAAAGACTCAGATGTCTGATTAAATTCAGGAATTCAGACTAGTTCAAATGAAATAATCCACCTAATAAAAATCCCTATTAAATTAAATTAACAAAATACTTTCGAAACCCTCAAAAATAATTTCTACTTTTATTCAAGAAACAATGATCTGATTGAAAAACAATGGAAAAGTAAATATATTAATTCTTGGTTTCTACATTTTCATTACATATATATCATGACATTTTCATCAGGCTTCTGATGCAAAGACCAAATTTGTATATCTATAAAGCTGGTGAATTGAAATTTCCAGCTATCTAATTGGAAGCTATCTGTGCATAAGGAGTAAAATTAACAGAAGGGTTATTAAAAAAAAAAAATCTGTTTAAGATTTAGCTCATGTATATGAGTAAGAAAGGCAATTTGCTACAGCTGCTAACAATAACATATTAACATTGAGACATGTCACAGTTAAAAAACTGGAGTTTTCAAAGACAATTGTTTAACAACTTTGTGCAATAGGAAGCAAGACGGTTTGGAATAATATTATTTATTTGAATTAAATACTACATAAGAGAAATTTGCCTGAAGTAAAATTACACTAAATAGAAAAAAGAAGCTGAACTGTTTGACTTCATTTAATTTAAAGGTTGAACAGTCAAACCCTAACTGAAAAACACAGAGGAAACCTTCATCCGGTTCTTTGTTAGATTCCTTTTAGAAATTTGCCAGAATAGTCATAATAAGAGGTGTAATTAAGCAATCAGCCTTTTCAGAGATACATCTGTAATTGCAAACAATGAAGTGTCTTATTGTGGATTATACTTCATGCAACTTAAGAAAAACAACTGTAATTGTAAGTAAAGCTTATGGCATCATACCTCATGTTTGCACAGGTGTGATGTTGTATCAGACAGAAAGTTTTCTTTAACACAGGAATAGTATAACAATACCTTATGGCATTACCAGAAGTAATTGAATGATTAACAAACAAGTGTATTCACCTATTTAGAAACAGCTCTCCATTCTTTGTTTGCAGCGTCTGTGCTCCATCACTAAAATCAAAGTGCTTTGAATATGGAGGTTATTTTAAGCCTTTTTTGTACTCATCTGGTTGGTCAGGGTTTGTTTTTTTTTTTGTATTATGGAAAAATCTACTGCCACTGAGTCCTAAATATGTGAGTGGACCATGAAGCCTATGGTGTGAGTAGACAGCTCACATTGTCTCTTTATGTTTCTGGGTTCCTGTTGAAGGAACTGATGCTGATCCCACTCAGGGATCTAGGCAGGAGAAGGAAGCAGCAGCTCAGGAGAGATCCCCAAATAGCTCTCCTCTGTGCTTATTGGTGTGGGTTGAAACTAGTAAGGAGCTGTTTTAGGAGGAAGAGTGCTTGGGCGTCATGCAACCACTCAGTCACATCCCGTTTTCATTAGAACACAGCACCCACTTAATCCATAATAGTCCCTGCTTCCATACTCAACTTCCTGGTTCGTGGCACACCTGGTAGAAGGAATACCCGACTGACATCCTTACATCTTGCCTGTAATTGTGTATACCACCTCCTCTCCATTTGTCACCACGAAAATTCCCTGGACAATAACAACTTTGGTGGGAAAGCAATTGTATGTTTTTTTGCTGCCTCTGGCTCATGCTATAGAGCAGTTTTGAGTTTCTTTTCTCATCTGCAATGGAAGAGCCTGGAGACATAAAAGGGCGCCTAGAAATATGATCTTTAGCTATCTATAATAGCAGCAAGGGAGCAGAGGACTATACTTCTGGAATCAATATTTAAGGGACTCTCATTCAGTAGCCAGTGCTGAAGCAACATGGCTTGTTGTTTCAATCTGTGGTCACCATGCTTTTTTACAGTAATAGTGGCAATTAATGTAAACGTTCTTATATTGGGAAATTTTAATTTTTGCTGGACCCTGGCCTTGAGTTTGCTGGCAGTAAGTCAACTGTTCCACAAAGGTAAAATAAGATATCCTGAAACAATAGATGCAATATTTCCAGAAATAAAATGTGGACCTCAATAGTTATAGTATTTACAAAAGGAAAATATTATAAAATACTAAATAATACAGAATCACACAGTCTTCATTTCCAGTGATTAAAAGCTGACCATACCTGATCTATGGCAATAAATTGAAATGCATAACTCTCTGAAGTAAACAGTGGCATTTTTCTATTATCTTTATTTTATGTGCAAACTTTAGGCCAGATTCTCAGCTACTGTACTGTAGCTCCTTTTCCCTCAATAGTAGCTCCTTTTCCCTCAATATAGATTTACTGTTGATACCATTTTATGACTGTGTTTTCAGGGGGTTTTTTGCTTTATATTTTTTTTTTTACTTATGGGGAGAAATAGTGGAAGATCATTCTGGTATTTTGTTGCTTGTTTCTGACGGTCTTTTCTTCCATCTTTAAAATACATTGTTTTAAATTTTTGTGAATTTCATGCCTTAAATATGATATTGTCATTAGACAAAGACTTGGCAAGGTAAATAACTCTCATGTACTAATACATACACACACACACACACACACACAGAGATGTAAGAAGTTGCAGCCTTCCACTATAGTATTGCTTTACTCTGCGACTACCACTGTGCCAAGCTTTGATTAATTCCAAGAAGAGGTGCAGGTATAATGGGAAACAATGATAAACCTGGGGGAGTTATGCATTTAAGGGGCTACTTTTATTGGTATTACTGCAGAACTGGAATGACCAGGGAAAATTTTGAAGGTCTGGCACTTTTCATCTTAAATTACTTTTCTACTGATATTTTATCTGAGAATCCATCTCACAGATTAAGAACTAAACAAGCTACAAACAAAAAACAAAACTGCTATTTTTGCCACAAATGGTTTACAAGAAAAATATAGGATATTCTCCTTGCCAATGCTGAACTGACAGCTAAACTTCAGTGTTAAGGACCAAATCTATGTTGATCTTTTCAGAATCATTCTTTGAACAGCATGTGGTACATGGTTAAAGCTGCCCCAAAAAAAGGAAATTAAATACATGAAAATTCATTCCTTATGATATGTTGATTGCTAACTTTCACCTTGTTGGGCATTTAAATCTGACAGTAATCTTTCACCAACTCCTGAAAATTCCTGGAGAACCAGCTTGTTGACATGGATGATTTGAATCTATCATGTTGTAAGTGTGGCATCAACTCGTAAGGTTAGAGTGAGACAGGAAAGGGATCTCAAAGATTTCATTAGTTCAGCCCTTTTTTCCATGATCTCAATGTAGCTTAAAGGAATGTAAGGAAACTTACTGGAGCCCTGAATCTAATGTGCACTCTGTTTTCCTAAATTTGGAGAGTCTCTCTTGGTGGGAAAAGGAGGTGAGAAACTGGAAACTACCTACAAAAATGTTAATAAAATTGTGGAAAGAAATAATTTGTTGTGCATATGTTGTTGTATGTTCTTTTAAAATATTTTAATAACAACTAATTGGCCAGTTAAATTAATATGGGTATACTGAGCCAAAAAATTTCAGGCATGTGAAAATAAGCAGTTTAACTACATCGTGCTGAAATGAAGAAAGAGTTACTTGCTGCACACCACAAACTATGAAAATGCCAACAGTAACAGAGAATGTGCTTAAAAGGAACATGTATAAAGGATCATAAACAGTAATTTAAAAAATTTTTACTCTACACTGTTCTATTTCAAGATTAAGTTAATTGAATGTGAAATGTTAGTTTAAGGGGAAGAAAAGTGATAGACTAAGATTCACAAATCCTGAAGATAAGTGAGTTAAGGAATATTGGTATAACTGTAAAATAAATTTGACCCAAGAGCATGCAGATAATCATAAGCTTCTTTATCTTCTGGACCTTTGGGTTTAGTGCTTTATTTTTTATTTTACTGTCTGAAAAATAGATTTTAAAGATTTACATACTTGCCACAGAACAATATCTTAAAAATGTCTGGATAAAATTATGGCTTAGAGGAATTCAGTCATGATAGGCCTTGTATTGAAAAATATGCCATAACAAATTTTAATTCATAATTGTTATTGAATAGCAAAGACAGATTTAATTATCTCCATTATTGACCTGTTATAGGCAAGTACTTTATGTTGTAAATCCACACATTATTGCCAAAGAGCAGGCTGAATGCATAAATTCTCTGCCAGTTCTCTCAGCAGATTCTTTATGCCAGAAAACTTCTAAAGGAATAAAATATGTTTATCTTCCTCCAGTTCAGCTAGCTGTAATGCGGACACAGATTTGTCAGAGTTGCAGGCCACAACAAAATAAAATTATTATTTGGGAATTCAAGAGAGTTAGATGAGTCAAAAACTGAAATATTGTGTAAGCCTGATTAAAATTTCAATGGTGATAAAGGGGTTTTGATTAGTTGAGGCATTGGACACCAATTACACAGAAATCCTTCAGCAGATCTGCCTTTCACACTCATCTGTTCCATAGTCATCTAAAGGAGTGATGACACTGTGTGAAAACAGGTAAAATGTGGGCTTCTTTTTTTTTTCTTTCTGGAAGAAAGAAAAGGGGGCTATAATAGCAACGATGACCTTGGCACAGGACATTTCCCGGGGAATTGATGACCGCTGTGGACCATCAACTCTCCTAGCTAGTCATTAATCCCCAGGAAATGCCCTGTGTCTGCCTTGTTATTGCTTAATTCAATTATTTGTGGTTGTGGCATATATTCTGTGAATATTTTATTGCTCAATCTGCTCTGCATCTTACCTCTGCTCCTCTTAAAGTCCATCTCAGTCATGAGACCAGCTCAGCTCAAGAGCACCTCACATTTACCAGAAGAGACTATGCTTAGCACATTTCTTTGTGCCTGCTATTTCATTAAGGCATCACAGCTTGAATGGAGTAATAAAAATTGTACTTTTCTATTTATCATAAGAGTTTCATAAATTGTAATGTAGGTGGAATCTGGTTTTATTGGGCATATACATGCATATATACAATCACCATAACAAAACCAATTGATTCTGCTACTTGAAATGGCATCGTTATGCTGAGATTTCTAGGTTTGCTGGGATGGTAAGAAGCTAAAATAAAAGTAAGAAATGGGATGGTGTGATCCCTTTTTTGTTGGTTTGGGTTTTTCTTCCTGTCATATCAGCCAGTTCTTGTTTCTAGTTCTGAGGATGCAGTAAAACAAAGCAATTAAACATCAGGCTCGTTGTGTCCTCTTCAATACTGCAGCTAAATATTTATTCCTGTCTTTATTTCTGGCATGGGACTGTTCTGTGGGGAACCAGAAAGATAAGGGAGCTGGATTTTAACCTGCAGGGAAAAATTACTAGTTTTAACCCCTACAATCAATTTCATCAAGCAGCCTGGCTAGTTCTAAGCTCTGAAATCCATTTCACCAAACAGTTTCTCCAACAGTTGTACCAGCACAATGGAGGGTCTTGTCTGGAGGCAGGAAGGAGTGGTGAGGAGCGAGGACGGCTTAGCCAGCCTGCCATGGAAAGAAATGCTCCTCTAATTACAGTCTGAGAGTTTTATTCTCTTCTACACTAAAGGCCTTCACAGTGTGAAGGCTGTGCGAAGGAGACATTAAACAAGTTTAAATACAATCTGTGTTTATGTTACTATTAAAAATGGAGCATTAAGACATTTCTGAAGGAGCTGAAAAGCATAGGTGTACAAATGGAAATTTTTAGAAAACATCTGATCATTCAGTTACAGAGGTCCGTGGGATCAGATGGGATGTGTGAGAGTGCTGAAAGAGTTGGCCAATGTTATTGTGAGAACACTGTGCCATCTTTTAAAGCTCATGGCAGTCAAGCAAAGTTAATAAGAACTGGAATAAAGTTAATGGGCACTGTAAGAAAGCTGACAAGTACAATAAAAATACTGACTTATTTGAGCCAGTCTAGTGGAGGAACCAAAATGGTTTACAGATGGAGTATGTGACATCTTAGAAAGGTCTGAGAAAACTTAATCAGTTTGGAGAGGCGAAAGTTAAAGGGAGACTATTGCAGATCAGCACATGCAAATAAGAGACAGAAAGTTCTCAGATGTTCACCATGACAGTCCAGAGGCCACAGATGCAAGTTAAAATATGGGAAATTCTGATTAGATATACAGAAAATTATTTCTTGTTGGGAGATTCAAATACCGGAGCATTCTGATCAGAGAGGTTGTGGTGTCTCCATCCTTCTGGGTCTTCAAGACATGATGAGATATGACCCTGGGGATATCTCCCCATCCCATGACAGGGAGACCCTGAGCAACCTTTATCAAATCACACCTGCACTACACCTTTATCAAATCACACCCAAGCAGATCGTGAATTGTATGACCTCAAGTTGTTCCTCTTAACTTAAAGTATTCAATGAGTCTATGACTCCACACTACTTCAAAGATATTTGAAGTAATGTGAGGACAACATTTCAAGCACAGGTACCTAAATGGTATGGCTATAACTACGTAACATCACTGGGATTAGTGTATCTCTTTCCCTTTGTTCACAAGAAGGCCATCCCCAGGGAGAAAAATCTCAATTTATAACATTACCATTAAGTGCTGTGTTATCAACACTTTAACATTCATGTTGATTTTAATATGTTAAAGAAAGCTACCCTTGTCTATTTAGTAGTTAAACATATTGCCTATGGTGGAATGGTATGTTAGCATGTCACGTACTGTAAGATTGAAAAAGTAGTAATGTCTTATATTTGCACTTCTGCTATCCTCTTAGCCTCCAAAATCATGAGATCTGAAACAAGATTTTTGGAAATGTGATGGGAATTGTTTTTGACTTTTTCTTGATATCATTTTCACACAACAGAAAAAACAGAAGTTATTTGATAAGTAACACTTTTACTTCAAGACGGAATAATGTTTGAGCACCAAGCTTCCTTGAGGTCCTTTGAAATAGTGCCTAGCCTAAATATTTTTTCCATATTTTATTGTTTTCTTGCAACAGGTAACCGTAGAGATGATCTCCACCCCTGCCACATAACCTTTCATTTTCAGAAGAGTCAGTGAACTACCTGTAAATCCCATCAGAAATTTTGCAAACCATGTGCAGGTTTATAGATTCAACCCTCATGTTTCTCATAATTTTATGAGTGATGGATTCAAGAATGATTGTCAGACCCATTCCATTTCAGGCAACTAAACAGGCAAACACCACAGGGAATTCAGTTTTTCATTAATATCATTGAAGAGGCCAGGCATTTGAAGTATAGGATTGGATCTCAGAAGATTTGTACTCTAGACCCAAATCTGCAACTTATTTGAGTGTATCTTCTTGCAACTCACTATGCATTACTCAGTTCCCTAGCTTGAAAGAATAGGGGAAAAATGCATTGTTGATCCACTTTTAAGCTATGCACACTCTAGCAGTGATTTTTTAATCCAGTTTTTTAAATTATTTTATTGTTTATAGACAAAAACAGGACAGATACACATATGAAGATACTTCTGTCAGAACCAGTTTGTGATTTTCCTCCTCAAAATGTTTAAAAATAAATGTAAATGGCATGTATAAGTCAATATTAAGTTTTAGACACAGACAGACATATGACTGCCTATACACACGCAAACAGAATAGTTCCTAAATTCTTAAATGCTGCACTCCTTTGATAGCATAACCATAGTTAATGTTGTGTCAGGGTTTCCACTATAAACCCTCTCTTTTATAACTAAGCAATAAAATTTTACCCCAGGCATGAAGTACCAGGTCTCAGCACAGCGGCTGACATTTTTATATGTACACGTTTTCACACACATAAAAAAAAAAAAAAAAATTAGTTTAGCTACTTTAATACATGCAAGTATAACTAATATAAAAAAAAAGTTTAAGATACCTTTCAGTTGAAGATATATAATACACATACACACATATACACACATACATAGTGTAACTCCAAACAGCTTGTCCTTGTTACTGAAAGGGTGCTAGAGAAAGACAATATAAAATCTTCAGCAAGAAAACTTATATCTAAAGAAAAAAATGTGTATGAACAGCTATTAGGTTGGAAGTTACTTTGTTCAAGTAAATATGAGCCCTCACACGTGGCTCTACCCCTCATCCCACCAGCATTCCCCTCACCCCTGACATGATACACTTCATTAAACACAGAAGTGCTTTGTTGCATTAGGTGGTTTAAAAGCAGTGGAAAGGTAGGCTCCTTGCACTTCCTATGAGAAATGAACATCGACTTCCTCTGAAGAAAATGTAAGTGGATTTGCTTAATTGGACTTAGGGCACTGGAGCAATTAATAATAGATTGTGTCATAGTAAGGGCTTTGTTTATATTTAAAGCAATAAATTACAAGTATTAAGTTTATATTTATTCCAAGTTAAACTCATTTGTAATTGACATGTTACTTAGCCCAAGGCTTTTAAGATCTTTTAGTATAATTAAATTAATAGAGAATTATAGATGACTGCTTGATAAACAAACAGCATGGACTTTAATATGACAGATATGCAGAGAACAGGCCGTGTAAGTAGATCATTATTATTGGTTTTACCTTCAGCAAAAATGCAACTGAAATAGCAGCAAAGATTCAGTGCAAACAATGGTGAATGAAAGGATGGTTTCTAAAAAATTTTCTTTTCTTTTTCTACGTTGATGTTTAAGAAACATATTTATCAGTGTGAGGGAATATTAGTCAGTGAAGCAAGCTTTCCTATCCCACCACTCCATCATTGTCTTTCTTCTCCTCTCATGCCAAATACTTTGCTATACATTTTTTAAAAGTCACACCATGCAAAGAGTCACTAAGACTTTGGACACTGGATTTTCAAAGGATCCTTCTAGTCCTTCGTCCCTCCCCCAATAAGCTTAAGCATACCATTCCCAACAGACCTTTGTTGAAGCAATTAATGAAACTGTCATGGAGAACAGTGATGAAGATCCCACACATGCTTTGGCAACTTATTTCAATATCTAATAGTCCTGAGGTTCGATATCTAACTAAAAATGCTTGGTAAATAATATCTTTTTATTCCTGTTTACTGTGGCCTTGGAGAAAACACACTTCTGTTTCTCTTCCAGCTGTCTTTTAAGGCCAGCATGAGTCAAACACTCTCCCTGTTCTTTTCTGTGCATCACACACATTAAAGAGCAGAACTCTCAGCCTGTCTGCACAAGATTTGCTTTTCAGATCTCTGACTGTTCTCTTTTTTCTCCTGCCGAGTCTCCCACACTCTGTCAAAATGCCCCACACACAGGACTCCTCCTGAACTCTCATAAATACTGAGCAGAGCAGAAAGCTATACCGTATGTTTGTTCACTTTGCTCCTTTTAATCTTCCCAGGATAGTGCTTATCTTTTTCTCAACAGCATGACATTATTGACTTGTGTTCCACTTGTGATCCACTAATACCTTTAAATCCCTGTCTATTGGCCAGTTGCTCAACCAGTTTTTCTACATCCTGAATTTGTTTGGCTGATTAGGCCTGTCTGTCTGCACTGTTTCTCTTGTGCCTCTTGAACTGCATTTTGGTTTTCTTCACACCATGCTTTCAATCTGTCAAGATCCTTTTCAAATGAAATCCCATCCATCAGTATAATGTGGTGCTTTCCATCTCAGCATCACCTACAGATTTAATTACTACTCCTTTTCCATTATTCAGGACATTTAAAAAAAGTAGTGACTGTTATATGCAGAATTATAGTCGGTGCTTCCCAGTAAAAAATACTACTTTTCAAAGATTTTCCTATTGGTTTTACACTATCCTAAAGTGTATTTAATAAAAGACTATTTTCTTACTAGCATATCATGAGATGTAGTATCACAGTTAAGATTTCACTAAGTCTAAAGATACATGTGGCATTTTCTTCTACTCTGTCCTTATTATGCTTCTTTGTCATAGAATAACATGACATGTGCTTGACCCAATTCTTAGTTAAGCAACCTGTACTGACTGCTACTCATGTCCTTGGGTTCTTGCAGGTAAACAGTTTCATTTGTTATTCCAGTATGGGGTTTTTAAGTTGAACAGTCCATAACTCCCTACATTTCTCCTCCCCTTTTTACTTATGTACCATGTCTCTTTTTCCTATTTTCCATACCTTACATGGTCTTGTAATTTTTCAAAAAAGAATGCAACACCCCTAAAAAGGATATTTTGGATTCCTTAAATAAATCCCAAGACATTTCAGGACCAAATTTTAATTTTATTTAAAACCAGTGTTATTCTCTAACCTATTCCTTCTATATGCCTTCACCTTCTGGGTTAATCAAATGAGTCTTTTCAGTCTCAAAGCTGATCTCCTTCCCCTGTACTACCATGGGCATTGCGGTGTTCCCTCAATTTCTCTCTGAAACCCATTAGAAGACCAGAAATCAATGGTCTTCAAAATCTTTCTGCTGTAAGTGGAGTTTATGCTGTCAGTTTATAGTGTTAGAATAGATTTGTTTTGGGGTACTTTACCTTTGAAACTGTTTGTCGCAACATTCTGTAGATCAAAAGGTATAATTTGCTAGCTTATAAATTCAGTGTTTGCCTTAAAAATTTCCTCTACTCTATGATAAAGCAAGAAATTCACAAATCTTCCTGATGCTGTCTTTCTGCCCAAGAGTTGAAAATGTATGCTATTTTATCCTCTAGCTCCTAGTGGTCCTTTCTTATTGCAAATCAAAGCTATTGCATTTTGTATTAATCTATTTATTGTTTACCTAAACTTTATTCTTGCATGCCAATGTGTCTATGTGTAATTGTATGGATATATAAATATATGTATATTTGTAAATCTATATCTAGTTTTACATACATATATTTACTAGCATATGTATTTATATAAACTGTTCTGTTGCCCTCTTTTTCTTTTCTAAACTCTCCTTTGTACAGCCTCTCCCATGTTAATAATTCTTTACTGTATCATTCTACTCTGGATGTCAGTTTAATTGTGCTGAGGTCTTTATTATTTGATGCATGATATGAGTACATCATTTTCCAAACTAACCCCAGAGTTGAAGAAGTCTTCCTCTTTTCTGGTACTTGATGTCCCAAGTAATAATCATTCAAGGAGCAGGAAATTACTTTCTGTGGTTTTGCTCTTTCTGTTTAGTAAATTGATTCCAAATAACAGAAATTATATCATTTTACTATTTTTTGTCAGCCTCATTTGTTTGTACCTAGGCACTATATCTTTTGTAGGCCTGGGTTTTTTATTCAGTAGGTGGCTAATTGTACACTTGTACTCAAACAAATATTTTGTGGGGATCTTCACTGGTCTTATTTTTAAGTCAGACCTACTTAAATCTTATCAGTATTATTTATATAGAATATTAAATATATCGTTATCAATTGTGATATTATATATATATATATATATATAATATATATACATATAATATATTTAATGTTATATATTGTATTATAGACATCTGTGACTTAAAATGTTATTCCTGTTTGATTTAGGACAGGTATTTTCATACCTTATTGATTTTTGTCATTGATATTTGTTATTGACTATAGTACATTAAAGTCTTCCTTTTGCAGGTGTTATGGCATACTGTTTGAAATTTTATGTATTAGAAAACTGACCTTTTATCTAAGGGTGTTTGATCAAGATTTTATATTAAAAGACTCTGAATGAGGAGACTACTTTAAATGCATGATCACTTTTTGTTTAAACTTTCCTGGGGGGAAAGGAAGTGCAACACTGGAGTTACAATTTCTTTATTTACTGTGAGAAGATGCTAATCACACAGATAAAATTTCTAGACTCTACCACTAAAAAATAATAGAATATATTTTTATGTTTCTAATTTAATGTGTAGTTGCAATCATAAAATTCTCTTATGAGATTAGCAATACTGAAAGGAACATGTGACATTTTGTTTTCTTTTGTTATGAAGCTTTACAAGCAAAAGGGAAGAAAAAATAACTTGGAAGTAAAGAGAGTCATCCTTGCAGATTTATCAGTTCCACTCATCATGTTGCACATCCATGTGCACTTTTAATTTTCTTATGCATTGTAGCTTTCCTTCACATGAGGGTCTCTAAATAAGAGAATAAGCATACCCCTCTGGGATACATTTCCATCATTCCAGCACAGATTGTTGTCACATGAAATAATTTCATATAGTGAAATTCACAATGAAATTACATCTGAAATTAATTACTTCATGTGTGCCATAGACACCAGTGTTAATTAAATACATTCGGAATAAAAAGAAATTTATCTTTTTTAAAATGCAGATTCAATAATAGCAAGTTGCTTTTGTCATGTGTTCAGAAACAGGGTGGGTATTTTCACTTGCTCACTCCCAGAATTTTATAATTGCTTTACCTGCCATGCTTGAGTCACATTACTGAAATATACTCCAGCCAATCCTTTGCTTTCACACCAAGAGAGTTGATAACTGATATGAGCATCAGTCTAGAGGGGTTTTTTTTGCATCATCATCTCTTTAAAGGCAAGCACTAATTACCCAGAATTTAATTTTCCAAACAGCCATACCATGCATTGTTGGGCTAGCTAGCAATTCCTATCTCTTTTAGGCAGCTAAATCATTAGCTTTGACTGATATCTTTCACTGATACCAGCTTAAAAGCACCCTGTGGCTAATTTGGTTGCTAAATATGCATTTAGTGCATGATTTTGGTCTCTCAAGTTTGAAAACTGTTATCTAAATGACTTTGCTAATCTGATCTTGTGATAACTGTTATCTTTCTGGCTTACTAGAATTAGACTAGGAAGGAAAAAAACCTTTCTGATAATTCTATGTGATAAATACTGACCTGTTGTGACTCTCTAATTGTTACTGGCAGCTATGTGTAAACCAGGGTCATAACTGAAACTAGATTCTGGGGAAAATTCTGGTGCCTTGAAAGATAATGAAAGTTTTGCCCCTTTTTTTTATCTTCTGGATAACAACAGCTCATACTGACACTCTGAAATGGATTTGTAGACATAGCTGTCTCCTTCAAAAAATGGTCAAGAACATACACTGTGTCTTCATACTCATTGTGATCTTGTGTGAAGGCAGGTTCTGATGGGCTAACATGCAGAGCATGGACTAAATTTTTTAAAATGTCATTTACAGCATCAGAAATGTCATCTTTCTACTATGTTGGAGTAACCTGAGAAATGCTGCATAACTTGCTTTAGGACCTATGACTTAAAGAGCTGGTCATCCTCCCCATTCAGCTTGAGTCTCACAAATTATCTGTAAAATTTTGATACAAGCAAGGTGGCAAGAATGCTTTGTCTGTGAATTTACACATCACTGTGTCCAAATGGAAAGATTTACATTCATGCAAAATCCCTAGTAAAACATTGCAGGATTACAGTAGACCACAGAAGTTAAGTAATAAACTCTCACTCTTCCACTGAAATGTTGCTATATTCAATTTTTTACTAATATTTTATCACTAATGTTTTTAATGGAAAATTATTTTTAAAGGCAAGCAGAACAAGATGATTTTTCAAAGTATTGCCAGTATGCTTCTGACTCCATCTTGCAGTAATTCAGTTTTCTAAATAATTCCAGTTGTACTTTTTGGAGCAAATCCCTACAGAGAACAATGGGGTTTATTGTTTTGTTGACTGCAATTGTTTTATGTGTGGGTTGTTTCTCAAACCTCACTTTTGGGCAGGATAAGGAGTGGTTCAGAGAAGCCCCTCTAATGAATGGGTAACAGATGACTGTAAACCACAGGTATTAGACCTTTTCAACATGGAGCTTTAGTGACTCAAAATAGAGACAGAAGAAAAACTGTGAACATATCCTAAAAGCTCAATGAATTAATTGTCTCAAATTAGGTAATTTGTGGCCAACCTCAGTTTGGATTTTTAACATATTTGGGACTGTGGGTGAGTTTGTAACGCACAAATAACCAAACAATCTAATACCAAATGTACTTATTACAAAAGATATAATTGGCGGTGGAACTTTTCAATAGTACAGTCTTAGGATATACAATGATGATTACATCATTTTCAAGTTTTTAACAATCACTCCATGTAGCAAAAGGTGCTTGGTAAAACAATAAAAAATAATTAAAATAAGGAGGAACACATTGCAACAAAAGAGTTGCCTTAAATATATTTGTTCCCATTTACAGATGTGTTCAACTGATCCCTTTTGCTTGATTGTCATGCAGCATCTCCTGACTGCTGAAACAATTCCTCACATGCTAAAGTATTTAATGAATTTCATGCAGTTCAGCATGATCACAGAAGACATAATCCAAATATAGTTCTAAGAAACAAGGTTTCTCCTCTAGCAAAGTCTTCTTCATGCAAAATAAAATGTAAATCTTTATAATCACTGCTACTGGTTGACAATTTTAGTGAAAATCAAATAATGTAGCAAAACATCCCTGAGATGCTACTCACACTTTAGTACTTTATTAGCAACTTAAAATTAGCTAATTAGCTAGTTTCTACTGTGAAATCTTAGTTCCCTGGGAAACGTGTATATTTCTTTCTTCTAAAGTCAAAGGCAAATCTCAGATTAAAATATCTCAGATATTTGTCCCATTCTGTGCTTGTGGGTGGAGGGAAGACAACAGCTAGAAGATCCACACAGTACATTATGCTTTACCTATCTTTCAGTCCTCAAAAACCTCTTGAGACTCAAAATGCCCCACAATGTCATATCTTATACATATGTATGTCATATCACATACATCTGTATGTGCAAAATTTCTATTTTCTTTCTTTATGCATTAAGTTCAGGAAATATTGAAATTAAGAATCACCTCAAAAATCAAGATAATTTCTTTTACGAATGTTAAAACACAGTGTGGTACTTTACATTCTTTTCTGTCCTCTAAAGCTCCAATTTTCATCAAATAAACAATGAACCAAAGAAACCTTTCTCAGTATCTAAGATTTGTGTCAATCACAGAAAGCTCTCCTATGGTTCTTTGCATGGAAGTACATCCTATCCCCTCCTAGCTGATTAATGAAGTGACTAAAATGTTCAAACATCTTGAGGAATTTGGACACCTGATCTCCAGTTATTTTAAGTCAGCTGATATGTCCAAGAGGGAACTTTCTGTTCCCTACATGGCCATAACTTACACATGATCCTTTCCATGTTTTTCTTGATCTCTTTTCCCTGTGAAAACAGAAAGACTTATACCTGGAGAAAACAGCAGGATTTGTGGTGCATTGTTTGAGAGGCTGCTGCACTGCAAGTGTCTCTTTTCTGCTTTTCTCGGTTACTGGCTAATAATTGGTCACTGACATTTTCTGTCCCAGTCTCCATTCATCCAGCTGTTCTCATGCCCACTTCTCCTGGACTCTGAAGTGCACTGTAGTATTTGCAGATGGGCTTTATGTTTGTTCATCTAAAGAACTCCCCTAATATTCTTTACTGCAGATGGCAGAGTCACTTATTTTTGCAGACCTGGACTTTGGTTTTCATCTTCTGTATTCTCTTGTTGTTTCAGTATATCAGTGGTGACTTCCTGGACTCACGGTGTTATGGCTGCTATTGTCTCAAGTAGACCTGTTTCTCCCATTCCAGAAGGACATATCACTGATAAACTCCATTGATTAGAAGCCCACACAGAGTCATGAATTCATTTTAGTAACACAGTTGTGTCTTCTTTGATGCAGTTTCAAAGTTTGTGTATAGAAAGGATATGAAGGCATGTCTTTGCTCTGGTTGATGAATACCTGGCAGGATGACCAAGCAGCACTGAGAGCTGTGCGTACCATTTTGACTCACACATCAACATTTTTCATCCTGCTCTTGAGTGGCTTTTGAACATTAATATTAGAGCAGTAGCCAATGTTAGAACTTGAATTTCAAAGCAAATTAAAATGACCATCATGGTATCCTGTTGGATATCAATGTGTCAATTTTTTCCCTGGGAATTAGAGAAGCTCACGATTTCCAGCATAATCTTGACTTGTGAATCACAAGCCAAGTAATGTCATAGAAAATTCACATTTTGCTGTGCATAGCCACAATTCCTTTGCTGCAGTTGCAGCCATTCTCTTCATTAGGTAACCACAGGAGTGCAATGTCCTTGCCATCAGGGATGAGTCTGCAGAAGCAATTTGGGGAAGAGAGCACCTCGAGCAGCAATCCTGTAGGTCTCTGACTGACAGCAGAATATGATATTTGCCTCCTATTTCAGCCACTGCTCAACTGGCCACTGCAGAGGTAAGGCATTTGGATGTCTGTCTGTCTGTTTCTCCATCTGTGTTGCCTTGTGTCCTTATATATAGGGATAGCATCCTAATTCTTGTCCTCTTGCTTTTTCTTCCATTCCTCCCTTCCATCTCTTCCCCTGTACCTTACATCTCCACACAGCCATACAGCCTCTTGTCTTACATGAATACTAAATCCTTACCTTAAAATTATTTCCCTTTGGAATTAACATAGTTAATTCTTACATCCTGTGATTTACAATGAAATAGTGCTCTAACTCGTGAATCTTTAAACAAAAGAGATATCAATGTTCAGCAGAGAAGAAATGTAGAAGCAGAAATAGAAGCTCTCCATCCTAAATCTTAATTAAAAATTTTATTTGTACAATGCAAAGTAATATTTCAGTAGGCCTCTATTTATTCAGAATCTCTTTATACAGGTTTTCACAGCAAATTAATTTGTATAACACATGAGGATTTTGCTACAATTGTGACTGGACTAATGTAATTTTGGATAATCTTCATAATGTCTAAAACTTCAATCTCTCCCTGAAGAACAGAAGCAGCAGGAAAAAAGAGAAACTTTATTTCCCTGTGGCTTATGGAGCTATTTACACTAGTCATATTAAGCGCTACAAATAATTTATTTGGTGAAATTATCCCTTTCTGCTTAAGAGTTCAGAAACCAAAACTTTCATGTCTATGGCCTTGTGTTTAGGACATTTTCCTAGAAGGGAACAACAGGATAAAAAAGTGCAAAGAGAGGTAAAAATGAGCACTGCACCATTTGGCAAAGCATTTGACAGAGAAAGTACTGTAAACAGATGTTACAGTCTGGATCTGTTACATATCAAGTAGTTCATAGAGTCTGCGTTCGCACTAAACTCGTTTGATGGCTTAAGGAACACATTGTGTTCACTAATTAGGTAACACAACCTTTACCAATTAATTCCACTTTCAGCTGAATTAAATAATTGCTGTCAAAAGGAGCTTGACCAACATTTTAAAACCACTAAGCTATACTGTGTCTGAGGAAGGTTTCAGCAGTTTTTTGGTTTATTAGTTGCAGATATCTGGCTGGAGGAAGTATCAATTTCTTAGTGTGTCTGGCTTTGAGCACAAGGTTGGATTAGGATCCTCAGAAGGTTCCTTCCAGTCTGAATTATCCTATGATACCGTGAGCTGGTAGAAAAATATTGTTCTATTAAAGTTACCATAAGTATGCTAATAATCTGTTTTCATATAAAGATATATATACTAGCAGTTGCTATCCTATCTTAATGCTCTTCTGACTGTTCACATATTTTGCAGCATTCATTAAAAATAGCTAAGAAAATTGAATCCTTGTTCAGAAGAGTTATTTGCCTTTAAGTATCCTTATCCATAGTGAGAATTTGTTAGGGGCTCACAGCAAGGTCTAAAAATAATGAATTATATCAATCCTGTAGTTTAAAAAAATAGTCTGTTTATTGCTTGAGGATTTAAACAGCTTTTTAGGATATCAAGATTTTTGAAGACTAGAAATAACCCTCTGAACCCAAACACTGCAGTATCATTTATTTTTAAATACATATAATGAGGTCCTCATGAGAAGAACTCTGCCTACTGGGAACTGCTCAGTTTCTCTAAAACTGGTGAGTAAATAAGTTTTACTAAAAATTAAGTCTGTATCTTAAAGCATCTTTCAGAATTGGTTTCAACATTGGCCTCTCCTACCTATCTATCACTGATTACTTGGTTTAAAGAAATTTTTGTCTTTGAGAGGAAAGACAGATACTGTAATTTTAGTAAGAGACTTCCGAAGCACTGCAGTTCTTTTCAAGCCCACAAAGCTAGGGTTTTTTTTGGGTTTTTTTTCTTTTCTTTTCTTTTTACTTTCCAATCTAAAAAAGCTATTTATCTTTTCCTTTTCTCATCTGGTTCATCTTTTCTGCAGTAGCTGCTGTGATTGGGTTGAACTTAGACGAATTTAGCTAACAGAGTTCAACAAGTTTATGGTGTTAACAACAGGAAACCACCACACTAATCTGCAGATTGCCTGCCTTCACATACAGGGCTATTCATGAATTCATACTGCTGTTTTCCTGAATTTCAGGACTTCCATTGTTTTATATGGGAGCTTGGAGGCTGGTTTAATTAAAGTGATCTGAATAGAAGTACAGTATGCCAGATGTACATTATAAATATAGAGCAGGTTATGTAATGGTAAACCATCAGGAAATATATGGGAATGGTTTGTGATAACTCATTGTTAACTAAATATAAATCCTAATTTATTTCACTGTTTTAAACTTACTACTTTTTTTATTTTTTTAACTAGCACAAATGAACTTTCTTTGTATTTTTACTTTTTCCTATTTTTACTACAGCTATCCCATGGGGAAAGTCTGCTTCAAATTAGTTCATTCTGGTGAACAGGTACTATTCAGTGTGAATAAGAATTGTAGCATGTGGGCTAGATCCACAGAAAGACTAAGACAGGGTATGCTGTTGTTATTTCTGCCCACAACAGAGGCATTTTAAAGCCATGATTCAGCTGCCATCTAATAGGCATAAAGACAGAGAAAAACTTCTTTCACGATTTGTATTCTCAGGATCTTCAAAGAATATAGCCTTTCTTCAAAACATCTACTTTTCATTATGTTGAACTGTTCAACTCTGTTGTTCCATGATTCACCAATTAAGTATTGCTTCTCCTAATTTACCTCTGCGGCCAGATCTACAAAGCGTTTTCAGCGCTCTCTTGACAGAAAAGGCAAAGATAGTGAAGTTCTCATTCTTTCCTCTTTTTGTCATCTTTTTTTTATTGCTGAAGCCCCGTACACACTCCATTGCAGTTCCCTCTCACTTTCCCTTACTGAAATTCACTGAAATGGGGTGTGTGGAAGCCCCCACACCTTGCATTTGGAGGAAGACTGCCTCTTCATCTCACAGGCAAAAGGTTTTTTGTGCAGCTCTGGTTCAGGACATACAGTATCAGCTTTCACTGGTTTAAAAGGCAGAGTTAAGTGTATATTCTTCAACTGCTTGTATACAACATACTAACACACAAACAAAACTCAACCCAGAAAGCCCACTTACCACATAAGTCATGGTCAGAGATGTTTCACGTATTACTTACTTTTTTATTTTGAAAGTCCAGGAGAAACTCATTAGGCAACCATTGTCAGGGTTTGAACTATGCTAGTTCCTACATTATTATACTTTTTGCATTTCCTTTTAGACTATTTATGCCACTTGATTTGCACAAAGGCTTTAAATGTTGAAATAATTTTTTATTAGCCACATTTTGTATCCAGAAGGAAATATTTCTGACAAGAGACATAGGCCTACATATTTGTGCAGTGCTTTTCCTGTCTTTTGACTAATTAACAATTTCACCTGATAGGCATTTTCAAAGCTGAGTGGGCAGGAGGTGTAAAGCAGACAAATCCCACTGTTTGCTAATTAATTTCTCTCTTCTTAAGATCCTTAACAGAAAAATCAATGGTCATCTAGCACATGTTCTTTATAACCTGCAGTGGTTTAGTATAATTTGTTGAAAGATTACCCAAATGCTATTCCCTAGGAGGAAAAAATATAAAAAGGTCACTTCAAGCAGAATAAAAGTAAAGAATAAAACAAATAAAATAAAGAATAACAAACAAATAAATAGTAAAACAAATATTTCTCCAAGAGTGGAATTTTCTTTCTGAAGAATTTACACTTCACAGTAAATATGCATCCTAGACTCCTGCAGAAAGGTCCCTAATTAATTCCTCCCTTTCAAGGAGTTCCTGCACTAGACAGAACATCTCCAAGAGTGGAAGTGAGACACAACTGCTTTAACTTCATCACCACAACTTACCCTGTGATGCCACTTGTTGTAGTGGGTGAAACTGGAATGAACCAAAGTAATATATCAGACCTGTCTTGTCTGAATTGTCTTTCTAAATCCACAACAGGACTAGAAGGAACTCAAAGTATGAGCCAATGGGTGTGTTTGGGCAATGATTTTCAACTTTCAGGTGACTCTCTGTATCATCACACATGTGCTGCTGTTTATTACAAGAGATTTTGATGAATTATTTTAAATAATTTTTATGAGTTTTGGAAAACCATCTAGGGCTTCTGAAATTAGCCCTAAAGCCTTACACTTGTTTGCATTGACCTTCTAATATTCCATATATTCAAATTCCTTAAAAACCTCAAATTATCACTATGTCCTTTTCACTTTTCTGAATAATTTCAATTGTCCCCATCTCATTGATATCTTCTAGATAGAATTCAATTTATATTAAATTCTTCAATAAGGCATCACTGTTCTTTTTGATTCCTCACATGGCAAAAAGGGGAAAAAAAGCAGACTTTGGCATTCAAAATCTATAAATGTGTTGTTTTGCATAAACACAGTTTCTGTCATTACTCCAGGCAGCTGTGAGGTGAGTTTGAGCAGCTCTGTCAAAACAACTTTGGCAGCCAAATTCTACAGGTCTTGACAAATGGAGAATGACGGTGAAGCCAGTCAGAGGACAGGCAATTTCAGCAAATTTCTGCTGCACCTTGGAACCTCTGCCCATGCTGATAAGAACCTTGCACCACCAGTCTTTCCCAGCTTGATCTAACTTGAAAAATCTACAGGTAAAACAGTGGTGTTCTGCTCACATCCCTGATTTTATTTAGACAACTTGAACAGATTTAAGTATAGCCACCTCCAAAAGTTGCTGGGATGTGCACATTGCAGTCACCAGGTCTGGGCTCACAGTGATTTTTCAGAGCTCTCTGGGAAGTCATTGATGCATTAAAAGCCCTCAGTGGTTTAGCCTTGCTTGCTTAAAAAGTTTTTGGTGCCTGTGAACATGCAGGACATGGCAGAGTAGGAACCTGATCATGTTTATGAGGCAGGAGAAGCACATCCTGTTGTGTTGATATATTTACTATTATTTTGCATTTGGTATTAATGTGTAGCAACATATTGAAAACAAATCCAAGACTATAACTGATCCCTGAAACAGGACACATGGGTGGTGCTCAGTAGGAGGCCTTTGGGTGCTTTATGGATATGCACCTTCCCAGGCAGTCTGTGAAGGCAGCATCTGTCTCAAACTTGCCAAACTCATTGATGTCTTAGCTTAAATATTCTGCTGTAGCACATTACTCCTTGATTTCCTTCTGGCTGGCAAGAAAGGGGGAGGTGAGGGAAGAGGAGAAGCAAGGAGGTGCTATCTAGAAACTGGGAATTGCCTCCTAGGTCCTAGAAATAACATGTAAGAGTGTTATGGTCATGCATGATCATGTAAGATTCTTGTCTTGAAAACAAGAAAAAAGGTCAGCTACTTCCAAAGTTTTTTTGTTGTTTTTGGGGTTTTTTTTAATTAGTGGGATTTATACTGAACACTTCTTCTGCAAAGAGCAAGAGAAAGCAGAATCCTAGAGCTGCTGAAAACTCATGCTGCTATCAATCACCAAAATATGGAGTCTCTGACTTCAAAGTTCATTCACTGCGTTTTAGAGGAGAGACTTGAATTTCCATCCCAGGGGACTACAGTAGATAGTATTCCCTGCCTCACTGGGACTCTGCCATGTTACATCAGTATTTCTACATTCACTGAGATCAAAGGAAAGCTGTTGACTACACAGCCTTGTAAATTTGATCGCTTATCTGGAATGAGACACACTTAGGCATGGAATCCTCGCTTTCCAGACACTCACTGGAATGGAGTCTTGTCATGGCTTGACCCTGGCCCAATGCCAGTGCCCCCATGAAAGTATATTTTTCAAAATGGCTACTGTGAGAGGTGACCCAAACCAGAGCAAAGCAGGCTTCATCTCAGGGGTAAAGGGAAGAAACTTTATTAATCTACAACACAAAGAAAGAAGGGGGAAAAAAAACAAACACACACACAAAATCCACAATGGAAACCCTTCAAACACTCCTCCTCCCGCCCCCCTTTCCTCCATCACACCATGAGACAAGACTTTACATTCCCAATCCAGCTACCACCCCTCAAACACTCAGTTCTCAGTCCATTACCACCCCTCACACAACCAACTCCCAGTTCATCAGGAGAGAGGAG
>VZRH01004253.1:86860-204050 GCA_013397555.1 Urocynchramus pylzowi | reverse complement strand
TTTTTTTTTTGTTTTTTTTTGTTTTTTTTTTTTTTTTTGCTAACCATTAATAAAGGACAAGGAAAAGAGTGTACAACTCTACTTACATGTGTCACATATGGAAAGGACAATTTCTGGAAACTCTTCAGAATGAGATACCTAATTGCATGACTGCTTTTTACTGTACTAGACAAATCTGGTGACCTAAGTGAGTTTGATGTCATAACTGGTCCCTCCTAAGCCTATGTATGAAATGTTTTTTTAACACCACAAAATCTATTTCACATAGAAGTGGAGTATAAATGCATTATTGTTGACAAAAACTAAAGTTTCTTTTGAAAGTAATTTTATATATTATTTTGCATATTTTCATCAATATGAGATCTGTGATAGTTTTCACCAAATTTAAGTTTTCATCCTGCATCATTTCTATAGTGAACATTGTAATTATGTTGCATTTTTGCAAGGAGGCACGTTTTCATCCCCTAGACAAACCCGTAATATTCATTTTCCTAATTACAAATACAAGGATATGAAACAGAGAATTAAGACATGATGTAAGTAACGGGAGCTCTGTGTTCATTTCCTTTGATGAATAAATAATTGGTTATTTGATTAATAAATAATAATATTTTGTTACCATTTTTCTCAAACACTTCTAAAAAAAAAATACTTCCTGACATTGTTTTATTGGTTATTATCTAAAAACACTCTTTTGGGTTCAGGAAATATTTTTACCTAAATTTCTCAGCTGAAGAAAGTGGGGCATATGCAGTTTTAGAAATATATTTTACCTCCCTATAAATCAAAGATTCTGCACTGTAAGTTCCTATGCTTTTTCAGACACTGTGAACAAAAAAGGGAACAAAAGCAGAGATGCTCAAAATGTGAAGGTGTGAGGTTTCTTTTGAAATGTATTTGCCCAGCAGAGATTAAGCAATTGCTCCATTTTGTGATTGCAATTGAATCATGGCAGCACTTCTACTGATATAAATTTTTCCTGCAAAAAATGTTTACGTGCTTTATGCTTTTTTGGCCTGGGTATCCTTTTCACAGCAACTGAGGCTTAGGAGGGAAGGTGCAGAGGAACAGTGCAGCCCAGATTATTTGCTCTGAGGTCCTACAAGCAACAGTGATTAAGAAACAGTAGTAAAGTTCCATCAGTGGAGGTGTCAGCTCATGTATCCACTGCTGGGACAGAGGAACTGTTCATGTTCCTCTAATGGGACAAACAACAGTTTTCAGAATTCCTGCCTTAAGCCCAATGTCAAATCTCAGATACTTTGTGACACACGTGTCCAAATCAAACATTATTTGCAATTTCCTTGTCACAAACCTCTGTCTTCTGTAAGAGGAGATAGTCTGCATCTCAGTGTGCAGCTAATTGAAATAGAGAAAAATAAACAAGAATCTCATGTTCTGAAAGATTTAGTCAGGTCTGATAATGAACAGCACAAAAAGCTTAGCTTTCAAATAACCCAGCATCGATATTAATGTTGTTATTCATCTTCCAAATGTACTGGCTTATCATAACTAAAATAAAACAAAAAATCCACCACAAGCATTTTTATTAGACACAAATTCTCCTTGGGTTGATACTTGTAAATTGTTTTATTAGTGAAATTATTTTGATAGCCCATCTTTTTGCAAGAAATGTTACTTTGGAAATTTTAGGAAAAGGCCTCTAATTAAAGACAAACACAGTAGCTCCTATTTGTGGGAGGAACCATTTTGAACATCTTCTATTAAACTATTACCATCAAAAGAGCAAACTTTTCATGTTCTACTACTACTAAACATTTATAGTACTTCTCAGATTATACCTCATGTTCAAAAGATTTTTAATAAACAGGAGTCTGATAATGTCTTTCTCAAAAAGATAATTTTAACATACTACAAATGATTTTATCAAAACTAATTGAAAAACTTTCCTGAATATTGTTTGCATTCTTCAATCTTGCTGTGACCCTCAGCACCCTTGTCCTACAATCCAGTTGTTGAATAAACTAGAAATTTTCCTACAGACTTAATACAATGAAACCAACTTTTATAGAAAAAGCAGCCTTTTTTAAAGAATTAAATTGCTGAAAAAATTGGCACAAAAGGCAGCAGTATACCTTGCTATTAGGGAAAGAAAAATAATAAAATGTAAAAGTATAAGTAGGTTTCTAATATTATATGTGCAGTTCAAGCTGCTGCAATACCCAGCCTTATTTTAAACAAACTGTTTCAACTATTGGCTGAAATCAACCTCATGGCAGCATCATGGAGTTTTATGAAGTCTAATTTACTGTGCTTTACTTTTGCTGCATACAGTGCAGACATACTTTTATTTTTCTGAAGTTTTATGTACAAGATTAAAAGGAATATTGTATGCATGAATGCATATATGCTACTATGTATGAATGCTGGAAAACAATGCCCAGAATTAGAATTCTGCATGAGAAATCTTGCATAAAAGGTGTGTTTCCATAAAGATAAATGTTCTGCTGAAGGATTTTTTTGATTTATGTTGAAATTTTATGAGCTGTAACATGAAAATTTATTGTATGAGGAAAAGCAAGAACCTAAAAAACCAGAAATGTATGTACATGGGGTATATTGTTGCTCCTATTTGCATTCTGTGCAATGTAAAGGTCAGTTTAGAATGGTGATGCCACACAATAATATTCTTTAAAGAGTAAATATATTTACCAGGCTTATGTCCTTACTTGATATATTTAGAGATATCTGAACACCGGATTGTTTGAATAGCACATGTTAGACTTGGATTTTAGAATCACTATTAGCAATAACTAGCAATGTAACTTTGTGTGTAATGTACAGAAAAACTTGCTGAATTTTGTCATTAACTGGGCTAAGAAAAGCTGCCTTGATTTTTCTTCGTTTTTTCATAGTAGATATTCCAAAGAAGCTGCCCATACAAGACTCAATGGCAATATTAATTAATTTCTTATTACCATAGAACTTCATTAATATTATAGAGGAGCTATAGGTGGTAACTCCAGAGAATATATTTTTAGGTTTTTGGGTTTGGGGTTTTTTAAGAACTTGACTAATATACAGTAAAAACTGTGTAGCAAATAGACCAGAATTTAAAGAGTTGAAAGGACAGGAAGAACACATACCATGCTCACTGTTATTTGAATACTTTGGCAATCAGAGAAAAAAATAGGAGCATACAGTGCACCATTCTCAGTGATGCCAACTGTCCACTTGGAGGACTGTAGAATATTGCTGTTCGGACTAAAAAGCTGGACCTACAAAAATGCATAAACAATTTACCAGAAAAACTGGCTCCAGCAAATAAAATTATGCTAAGGTATTTTGATGGAAACATGTTTTCTTAGTAGTTGGCAGCATTTTTTAATACTACTTATACAGAACAAAAACATTTTATAACTGCTGAAAGGGCTAATGCATACTTCATCCCCTTTCTTTTGCCTTCAAATGTGCCTACCAAAATTTTAGAGATCTGAGACACAGCCAGACATGGCTTTTGGAGTGAGAAACCATGTCATGAAACTTAGACCCTAGAAAGTAAAAATAGAAAAAAGAAACCATTATCACATGATTATAGAGAAAAAGCTCACATTGCCACCAGACAAATTATGCCCATGTATTTGTCTTGCTTTCCTCCTGAGTTTATCAGAGTAGCCAACATACAAGGGGAAAAGTAAATCTAATTAGTATAAGCAGGCCTTGTTCTTGATACTTGTTTATCCCCACATCTTTCCCCTATTTATTTTTATTATTATTATTATTAATTTTTCTATTTAGATTAGACACTCTGACAGAAGCAGTTTTTCCTCTAGGTTTACACAATGTTGGGTAAAGTTTGGGGAAAAGGAGAGGAAAATTTTGATGGGATTTTTTAGAGCAAAAATGTTAATGAAGTTGATATGTCTGCTCACAAGAAGAGAAATAAATCTTCCAAATGAGTGATCCCTTTCTTCCATGTATTATTCTTAACCACACTTACTTCCAAATACAAAAGCAAAGCTCATTTACGTTTTACTGTTAACTCTCTGCTTGCACTACTTGAATTAATAATGATATAATACTGCAAAATAGATTACTCTGCAGCTGTGATATTCTGAAAGGAAATGGAAGAAAAGTAAAGTTGTGGAAGTTGCCTGAAAAAAAAAATACAAGAAAATTGAATCCTTTGATTTCTTTTACTACAGCTAAACAGATTTCTTCTGGCTCCAGAATTGTCACTTTCTGTGTCAACTGCAGAATCTTCTCAGACTGCAGAATAATTTTCTTTGGAACACTTTAGAAATCTTTAAATCCCTTTTCTGAGGCCTTTTAAATGCTGGCAATTTCCCTGAATGATTGATATCTTCCTTCCTTGCCCCAAGTCTGAACAGAATACCTTTCCTTTTATAACAGCAATCTTCATTTTCCTAGGGAAATATAGTCCTTCAAAACTAAGTTGTAAGTTGGAGCCACAGTCTTGCAAACTTCAGCTCAAAAGAATGCTTTGTATCCCATCACAGGCATAAGCAGGGTCTATGACAATGAGTTCTCTCAAGGTCATTTATGGTCAGAAATGTTATTATGTAATTATAGAGATGTTCTTGTGAAATTATAGAGATGTTATTATGTAATTATGGCACCTTCTCATCTCTTTTTAGCAGTTATCCACTACAGTTGAAGAAATGCTCACTATTTCATATTCATGCATATCCTATTGATTCTTTATTTATTATTTAATGTTATTTATCAGCTAACCTTAGGAAAAAAGATTACTTAAATTGCAAAATTCCACTGAAGAATTTGCTAAGTCAGAAGAGACACATCCCAAAGCTTGAACATTTACATGTTTACTTTGCCTTGTAAGCCTTAGTTTGAAACACTCCCTTTTTCTTCCTGACAGACAAACTTGATATAACATTCACTGTAACATGATTAACTCTGGTGACATTTTTACAAAGTAACTTTTGGACTATATTCATACTTTGTTTAAAAAAAAAAAAAAAAACAAAAAACCAACAAAAAACCTACAAGCAGGGGGATGGTTATCATATAGTATCTTGAACAAATTTAGAGCATAGAAACCATCATTAGAAAAATTGAAAAATTGTGGGAAAAATTCCACAACCAAGAGAGAAAACTTGTGTTAGAGATTCTGATCTATGTCTGTGTGTAAAGACAGAAGTAACAGAGATGAAAAAATTGCTACACATTTTCTTGCTTTATTTTTTATAGTTTTGAATTCTGTAGTTAATAATAATATTGGATTTTCTTTCTCTCTCCTCCCTGCCTGCACTCCCTCCTCCCTTTCATCCCCTTCAACTACATTCCGGCTGCCTGATCAAAACAAATTACAGGACAGCCTTATAAATTAGTTACAGTAGACTAATGTCTAACGGTGACATGTCTGTTTTGCCATGGTGATGCTCATCCTCCAGAGGTAATGTCACCTAGGTTGTCAGACAAGCAACAGCATTTTCATAAATAATCCATGTGATGCTAATACAGGATGATTTGTGATGCCTTATAAAAAGTTTGGTTGGGTTTGATTGAGTTTCCCTCAAGATACTGTATACTTAACATTATGACCTGATCTGACTTGTTTGATTCTTTCTTATTTCTGGAAAGGCCCCTCTGAAATCCCTGTGTGTAACATGAAGACACAATGTTACCCAAGCACAGCTACTTTAGTAGAACACACAACACTGTAATATTTTGCATGTATCTCTGATTATATCAAAATTTCACAAGTGCATCAAAGTACCTAGAGAGCTAAAAAGTCTGGCTGACATTTTTCAAGCATGAATTTATATGGTAAGGAGAGAAAACAAAGGGAGTTGAATTTCTTCCCCATGATTACCATGGCCTCATAGAATTTGCATGTTTCAGTTCACATGACACTGACCTGTCATTCAACTGCACAGCCCTCTCACACCCCTCTTGCCCTACCTGATCATGGCTGATCTGGACCAAATTCTACCTTTCAAAAATGCAAAGGTCCATGCTGGCATTAAACTGCAGCTAAAACTACAGAGGGAAAATACTGTGTGATTAATATAATGAGGTGTAATATAATATACCTTATTTGTAGAATATCACCTCCTTTTCAACTAGTAAGGGCAAAAAGGCAAACACAGGGTTGAAATATAAATGAGTCTCTAACTGGTTTACAAATGTGAGCCAGATGCTCATTATCATACTGCAAAAATCTCAGCATGTGCCCCTATTGATATATTGAGATAGAGACTACCTTCACATGTCTCAACACAGCCAGTTTTAATTTTACTGGTTGATTGGCTACTTCTGGTTAAGGATGTCTTGGGCTCTTCATAAATGCTCTGGTTATTTCTCCACTTTTTTTTTTTAATAGGACATGTTTTGCCAATGTCTCAAAGTATTTCTCAGGAAATTACAATGGCTTCACTGTTGTCACACAAAGTTTCCCAGTCCTGCGAAACAATGTGATTCTTAATTTAAAAAGAGTTTTAACTATCTTCAGCACTTTTCAAGATATGACAGATGTATGATATGGTTGAATATTTAGCACTGATGCAAAGAAATTAACTAGATCCTTAAAAGCCACATCCTGCTTTCTTGAGAGACAGACTGTATGCGTGCATGGACATGAGAAGGTTCAGACAGCAACTGAGAGGAAAGAAAAAATCTGGAGGAAAAGAGAAGACAGAGAACAAAGGGCTCAGCTTAGGAGGAAGAATTTCGTACAGACCATCTTTACAAAAGAATGAAAACTAGGAATGCCTTCTCAAATTTCTTAAATTCTCTTTGTTTTCTGCGATGTGGCTTATGATACAACACTCTAATACTCATCTATAGAAATCAAAGAGCTTATTGAAAAAATGTGAGAGCTCCAGCAAATACTGCATCCCCCTCACACTCTGATCAAAGCAACAATATAATGCCAGAATAAGACAACAATTCAATAATGAGACTGAATCATAGTATGACATCCAAGGATTCAAGGTTCAGCTCAATTCTAGTAAGAACAGAAAGGGAGTTTTAATATTGCTGTGAAGTGATCTCTTAGACATTCTGAGTTGGTGGCATACCCAGGTCATGGTGTTTCAGTTGTGCAATAGCAAGTGTTCCCCTAAAACCCTTATTCTCCTCAGCAATCCTTATTCTCCTTATTCTCACAGTTGTAGCATCCAACTGCATACCTGGAGAAATGGAGAGTCTCTTCAGTAAAGTGTTGATGAAATTTGTTCTCTGGAAAAGTCAATGCTTTTTAGAGGTCACAGTTTTTTCCCCAGATGTTCCCCTACAAAAGTTTTTGTAGAAATAAATGAAGCCATCTTGGTAAATAAAGAGGACTTCAGTTTTCAAAATCTGACTCTATCATGCCTTCCATCTGACATTAGTGAGGTTTTACAAGAACATTAAATGTCACAAAATTTACTTCTGGTGAGATAACCTGGAGGATGAATGTGGATCTGTGAAGCAGCCTCCAGTCATCAGTTCATGTCTTGGAATTTTAGTCAGGACTTTACAGCCATAGTGAGAGAGGAATACAAGTTGCTCAAGCTGGATTCCCACATTACAAGCATCTTCTCTTTCGCAGCAGTGCAGAGGGATTTCTCTAAAGCAACTTTCCTTGGGTTAAGCAACATCTTGTACTGCCCTGGCTTATTCATATAAAGCCATTTACTCTTCTCAAAGGACACACTGACACATCAGAAAAACAGCTGCTTAAGTTTTTTCTCAGTCCTCTCTGGGCAACCAGTCACACAGGGTCTGGGTCTTCTACTTACTGGGCTGATTTACAGCTGTAGACCCCTGCTCCTTCGAGGGATTTTGAGACACCTTTAGAAGGGTCTGTGATCGATTTTTCATTAACTGGCTTTCACAATAATGACTTTTCTCTTGACCTCATAATTTGGTACAGCCTGTAAACAGCTTTTCTAAACATAATTTCCAGCTGGATATTTGTGGTTTAAGACATTTCAGCAAGCACACTGCCATAGTCCTTTATTCATAAGAGTTTTATTAATATGAAGACTTTCTGAAACCAAAATGCTATTCTAATTGCTTGAAGAGAAACTTTATGCACTAATTAAAGGCATCTTTAACACCAGATGTGCCCTTCCTGTTCTAATTGGGATATTTAACTATAATAAAGGAAAGCAATAGTCCCATAAATGTCCCATCCTATGATGTTTCCAGGTGTCCACCTTTAGGACAGCAACCATGACAATATCAAGCAAGCTAAAAAGATCACTTCCTACATATGGTGTCAGTGTCCTGAGGCCTTCCCCCAGCCTGACTTATGCTCAAGTTTTTCCTGGCTGTTACGTACTGCTTTGAACAAGGGGCTCGAAGATGAAAGCAAGCAATCACTACTTCTAAAGAATAAAAAAATGTATATCAACATCTGTATCTGAGCAACATAAGCAACATAGCTCTACAAAGCAGCCATTAAGCCAAAGGGACTGTTAGCTGCTGTTTCCTAGTCAATGATCATTGAAAATAGATTTTCTCTGTTCTCCCAACTTTAATTTTTTGAAACAAAAAGTCAGGTGTTAATCATGTTCTCAGAAAAAGTGTTCTCCTGCCTCTCATTAGCACCTGTTAATGAGATGTATATTCACATGTCCCAGTATTAGATTTACCTTGCCAATTTCACCAGGGCTCTGTTTTTCCATGACATAACTTGAATATGTACCAGATGAACAGTAAAACAGTACTACTTTTTTCTTTTTATTTTAAATTAGATTCAAAAGAATCTGTTGTGCCAATAATAAAGTACACTAGAAAGAATCAAAGTTGTATCTTTCTGCACACCACTCATATGCCATATATGCAGACTGTTGCAAATCTTTTCTTCCATACTTGGATGTACTTTGGATGGGATGCTGTTTTCTAAGAAGTTCTTTTTTTTTGTTCTTTTTATTTTTTTCAGACTTTCTCAGACTGAATTGAATACAAAGGCCCAAGGCACTCAAATTATCCAAGCAGTTCATGTCTTTGGAGGAAACACAGTATGGAATTAAGGTACAGTTTACTCAGAAAGAGAATACTGGCTCTGTTTCACAGGAAAGTCTGCTTCAGTAAATTTTATTTCAGGTTTTGTGTGCAATATGGCAGGTTTGTTTTGTGTGCAATATGGCAGCTGATCTGCCAGAAAGAGTGGGAAGTAGAGATGATCTAGCAGAGCAAATTTTTTGTTTCAAAACTGTTTGGCTTTGGGAGGGATATAAAGAGTGTCAAATCAGTTCTTTAGCAGATCGATGCTTCAGAAGAAAAATTAGCTAACATTTCTGAGCATCCCCATTCAGATTCCACTATAAGAGGTCATTTATTCCTGAATTTTATTGGTGTTTTAGGTGTGCAGACAGTTGACAGAATGTTTTCTGACTTAGAAAGTGCATGCTTCTCTGTATACTAGAAAGCCCAGACTTTCATTACATTTCCGAATGGCCCTAGAAATTGTTACATTGTTTCTTTCATCCTCTCAGTAACATTTTTGTTTCAAAGTCTGTGAGATGATTTCAGTAAGACAATTTCAGTGATCAAACACCTCTCAATAGGAATGTGGAATCTCCAGAATTATGTTAAGTGTGAAGGTAAATAAGATCCTATACTATTCTACAAAACAAAATGTTGACAATAAAAACCAACATAAAAAAATCCTAATATTTGTTAAGCCTTATGTTTTCCTAAATATAAACATGCTTTCACATTAATATCCAGAAAAAAAAATATTTTTTATATTTTTTTTAAGCTATCAAACTATACTACATCTTTTTGTAAGAAATCAGAACTGAAGATACAACCTATACTTATTATTTACTTCCTGGAACTAATAAAGCTGAAAATAGTTTGATAAAGATAAGGAAAATAAATAGTAGGTTTTTTTTAACAGACTTTTTAGCAAATCAAATTGCATGCCTTGTATATGGGATATGACTGGATAAAATTGCTCCAGGCTTCAATATTATTGTCATTTGAGAAAGCAAACAATAGAAACCTATTTTCAGTCAGTTGTGAGCCTGCAGTTGTTTCAATGATGTAACCATTCCTTCGATATTCATGAGTGAAGATAAGTACAGAAAATTCCTAATCCTTCAGTGAAAAATACAATATTGCAGTCTCCCTCCCTGTTTCTGTTCATCCCTGCACAAACACAGACAGCTACTCCACAACTAAAAGAAGTACAGTCAATTGTCTTGTTATGCTCCTTTTGCATTACAGATGCATTAGAGCTCTGCTTAGGTTTCATAATTGAGTTATAGCAATCATCCACATATTAGATTCTAGGCTGAGCTTTGGCAAGACTAAATAATAGATTGAAAAATGCAATTATTGCTTACCTACAGAATTCCTTTGCTTGGGAGGTAAAGCATATCTATCAGAAAAGTTGTTGTTTTTTTTCCTCAGGCCTATTCAATAAATAAACGTTACACCAGGATTCTTACACAGAGTATCTTTGAAATGGGTTTTGTATTGATTTTTATAACTACCCTGTTAGATGACGTTATCCCTTAGTGTGTCATGTTTAGATGGGTCCGCCCGGAGCAGGTCACTGAGGTGATAACTGTCATTTGGAGGGACAGAAAAGCAATCATAGCTTTTTCATTACTTACTGTTTTCCCCTGCAAGTGTAGGATCATTTGACATATTATGGTTTCTGTGATTTAAGCTGCATTCTGAAATTAAGTGCTAGAATATCAAGCTGTGGGTTTAGAAAAATAAACTTCATGTCAAAGGAACCACATGCCCCGTAGGTCATAACAAAGATCCAGTGACAGTCCTCAGCATTTAAGAAAAACCAAAACAAACCCCAAACACGCGCTCTCCAAGAAATCACTCGGAAAATAAATATGTTTTTATAAGAGGCAAAAGGAACCAAAATTGTTAAAGTAATTTCAGACTGCACTTCCCATGTAAATGAACAATTGAAAAGCAATTTACAACCTGATCCTCTTCATTTTCTACACTGAAGCAAAAACATTATAAAAACATTACAAATTTTTAAATATATTTAATATGCTCAGAAAAAAAATCACCAAAAAATGGTTTTCACCAGCCTTCAAAACACAGCCATGCTTTGCTTAAAAGTGACCAAGTTTCTAAGGCAAGTTTTAGATCCATCCAAATTCATTTTAAAGCAAATCTATATGAATGCATAGTTGCCAACAGAAAATATAGAATGTCACAGTTACTAAAATATTTTGATATAGAACAAGGAATTTTTTTATATTTTAACTGAGCTTTTGTAATTTTTTAAAATATCTAGTTAAAAAACAGGTTATTTAACTAATAGACTAGTCTTCTGTCTCAGATTTTTATATATAAACTGTGTTTTGGAGTATTTTAAAAATAAGGCATAATATCAAAGTAGCCTGTTAATCTTGAACATTTACTATGTAAGAACTGATCATGTACTTAACTAATCAGCCCTTAAACTGTCACATTTGGGGCTTTTTTCATTTATTCAGGATCTTCATTTTTGATCAAAATCATATTTAATTCACAAGTCAGTTCATGCTTCCCTTACATGAAACTTATTTTTACATCTCTCTGTCTCTGGAAGCTCCTACAGCTCCTACAGTATAGCATTGCTCATCTCTTATATGATCATTGGATAAAATGCAAAAACTAACCTGGAAGCACAGTCTGGGAAACAGTATTTTAATATTCTGGAAAATCGCAAAGATCATCACTGGGCTGGAGCACTTCTCCTATGAGGACAGGCTGAGAGAGTTGGGGTTTTTCAGCCTGAAGAAGAGAAGAGAAGGCTATGGGAGTCCTCACTGCAGCTGCCAGTACTAGAACTAGAACTTCAGATCTAGTGGGTGGCTTCGCTGTCCATGGTGGGCAATGTAGAACCAGACAATCTTTGGTTCCTTCCAATCCAATGACACCTTGAAAATATCCTAAATAAGTGCCAGGTTACAGAAATTGCTCTCTCTTGTCTTCTTTGTCACTCTTTAAACCCTGGGGACATGCAAGGTTTTGCCATGTGTAGGAGCAGTTTCAAGGCTATTACCGTAGTCAGGTGGTTCAGGTGCACTCTAAAGGGCAGAATATCTTGGTCCCAATAGCTTGAGGCTGAGGAATCCAGGCCACCACACATTGTGCAGAGGTTTAAACCATGAGGTTTTATGCTTTACTCTATTCTGAAGGAGAAAGTCTAATCTATTTCTCCAGAGGAAAGCTTAACATTCTTTTCTATTACTCCAGACTCCATAGGTTTCCCAGAGTCTGGAAAAAGACAGGCACATGCTCAAGCATGTCTGTCTGTGCTAGTTCTCAGCAGTTCCTTCCTTCGACATCAATTTGGATTTCATGCTGAAATGCTTAAACCAAAATTGTGAAATAAGCCACCATTCCCTTACCCCTCCAATTCCAACAAAGTAAGCTAAGTAACTAACAAAATAGCTTTCTTGGGGCTTTTGTTTGGTTTGGGTTTTTTTTTTTTTTTAAAGCAAAAATTACATTAATATTTACTGAAGTGATTATGGAAATTGTCTTCTCAAATCATAAATCTATCTATTTATATATAAAGTATTGTTAACCTTCATTGATCTTAAAATGCTCCACAGTAGAGTTGTAGTGTTGAAACTAAAATTAAAGCCTTTAATAGATGCTGGTTTACATTACACATATGATTCTTTTAAGTAATACTACTTTTAGGTTGCTATCTCAGATCCTTAAGAAAAAACTGACCATAAATAAGATCAATTATTTTAGAATGGGCTCAGAAATTCTCTACATACTTGACCATAAAAATAAAAGGTGATAAAGTTACATACTTCTCTTTTTTTCAGATATTTGAACTATGGTTGGATATGAGAACTATTGAAAAAAAACTACAATGTACAAAATCAAAATAATAGATATTGTGTGAATTAAAAAATAACCATTTAGCACATCTCAAAACCAAATACATTAAAAAATAAGTTGGTGGGATTCTTTCCAGTGAATAAATCTGGTCAGTGTATTCAGTAATTCTGTCACTAATAAGAAAAAGCTAATCAGATTTATTGATGACCCAGGGATTGGTTGATTAAAGATAATGGTGAGAATAGGCTGTCTATTCAGAGGCATCCAGATCACATGGCATCATGGGTGTATTCAAATAACATGCATTTTAATATACATTTAATACATTCAGTATTCAGCCAGAGGCATATTTTGAGAGAACTCAAAACCAGGTTTCTGATGGAGTGCTAGTGACTATCTCATTAATTATGAAATATTATGTTTTCTTATTCAGAAGACAGTCTTAAATTTTACTATTTAGGAGTTGAAAGAACCTTTGTATTCTTCTTTTTTTCATATTTCCAGGAAATTATGTCACTGGAAGATATTCAAAACCAGTAGTTTTCATTTGGTGTTTTTTCACTGGTTTTCATATGCAAAGTCTTCTGGTTTCTGGATGTCATAAAATTCAAATTGCAGGCACACATTTTTCCCTTGGAAAAAAATTAAATCGTCATAACGTTGATCACTGCAGTTATTCCCTGAGATTCTAGAGCAGTTTCAGAATCTAAGCTTTTTCAAATTATTCAAATGAGACTCACTAGAAATATCCACTGTTAATTATGAGGAATTAATAAAAGTTGCACAGTGTTCTTTTCAAACATTAATATGCTTCCTCCAAAAGGGAACTAAGAGAGCATTGTGAAGCAAAGTTTATTGTCCCTACAGAAAGATATAACTGTGGGTTAACTGTCAAGGAAATATGACAATACTATCCTTTTTTCACTGACATTATATTTTGAAAACACAGAATATTAAATCAGGATACTATCAGTTATTCTTCCTTCCTTAAATTCAAGCCACAAAAGGTAGTGAAAATTGAGTGAAATTGACATTTTTTAACTTCTCAAATCTCTTTCATGATAAAAAATTAGTTGGGTTTTTTTATTATTATTTTACTAAGAATGCTTTCTTTTCTCCCTTACTGGGTCACAGACTTGCCAAATGACTTTACATTGTATCATCTTAAATATGCATTATTGCCTATCATGTCAACCTTCAGAGATATAATCCCAAAAATGTATTCAGGTTGTTTAAAATCCACGCATATAATTCTGATAGAGAAAAACTACAAGAATCTATTGTAAAAAAAGATCCATTCAACCACAATATATTTATAACTTGTCACAGACTATTAATATGCATCATCCCAACAAAGACTCTCTTTGTTCCAAACTGAAAGTGGAAGAACTGAGTGAAGCTGGGAGGATTCTTGATCCATAGGCTCCTGTTGTTCATTCTTAAGCCAGCATGGTTTCTTTTTCATGGATGTACTTATTTACTTTGTCTTCTTTCAGGAATGTAAAAGGAGTTTAAAGTAGCTTTAGTTGGGCTGCAAGATTGGGTTAATAAGATTAAAGCAAATCTTTTCAATTCTTCAGTCATCTTGCCTTGGGTTTGACTATGTGGTCTGAGGAAGCCTTTGAGCTTCAACTGAAACAACTTTCACATTTCTCAAGATGCAAACTTCTTAATTAAACCCAATCTTCACTGATAGAAGCCAGCTTCTAGAGAGCCATTTTATATTTGCCATAAAATTGTTGCAGCTACTTGGCAGACCTGTTCTGTCTCTGTGACACAACTGCCCAGGTGGCCCCAGTAAGTCCAACTGTTTTCAAGGAAGAGGCCAGACAGTGAGGAAGCATCAGCACAATGTACTAACATGTGATTTCTAGGTGTTCCATATGCTGAGGTGGCACTACACTTCTGGGAGCTTGGATCACTGAGGTTAGGTCACTCATTTCTTCTTCCTCACATCCACAAAGTGTCTGGTTTATGGCCTAATTTACCCTGGTGTTACGCGTGTCACATTCTTTTCCCATTCCCTGTCAGAAAACACACTAATTTTTTTAACAAAATTAATGTAAACTAACATTTTTGAATAAAAGTCAAATATTTCACAGAAATTAAGTAGCTTTACATCCTGTTTATGCAATATTGTCCTGCAGAAAAACATCTGAGAAAATCTCAAAAATCTGAGAAAAAAAAATGATAGTCATCATTATTTTTTTTTAAATTTTCTCTCACTACAATACAGTGACATAACATTTCTGTGAGATCTTCTATTAAAACAGCATTTATTTTACTCTTTCTAACCTAGAAAAGAATTTCCACAGATGAATTTGGTTGAATCCATTATTTTTGCAAGAAGGTTACATTTTAGAAAAAGAAAAAAAATATTTCCTAGAAGTAAACACGATCCAGAGCACTTGATAGAATAGGATGAAATAAAATTGCTGGAAATTCAAGAGCAGTGATTCCAAACATCAATTGACATGTCTATATTTAACTTATGTTAGTTTTGTGGGTGTTTGTGATCTATAATACCAATTTCTAAAAACTGTCTGCCAGCACAGGATACCAAATGTTTTAAATGGCTCCAGTGGAGAGATCTATCTGGGGAGCTCCAGATCATCATATATGGCACTAAACCTGAGTAAACCTGTAGAAACTGTTAATAATGTATAGAAACAATAGTTTCAAGGAAACGTGAATCAGTGGGGAAGAAATAACCCAGTAGTCCTTGAGAAGCAATATGCTTACAGTTTATTAATGATCTCTGTAGGACTGAAGGTGAGGGTACTCTGGTTGAAATACTATATTTAGAGTTTTACAAATTTATTTGCCACATCTCTTGTGGTAGGCTCTAAAAGAAATTAAAATTTTAAGGTGCGACACAAATACCTATTTGTATATTATGGAACAAAAAGAAGGATAAATTTGGATTCTGGAGAGGTAGGTCAATTATGCAGACTGGTAGGAACCTGCATTAGCATCTGTTGTGTCCAAAATAAGCTGTCATTACTAAGTTTTTCAAGGTTCTCAAGTTAGGATGTCTAGGTATGTGAAAATGCCTAGGACAAATGTTAACCATTATTTAGGAGAAAATAAAGCATTATTTCAGGTGACATTCTGGTCTCACAGAAGGTAAAACAGCCCTGGGAGAGGGAGTGGGGAGGATCTGTGGCACATTTTCTCTACAAAGTACAGTTAAAGAGATAATAACTACCATATGGAGGAAAGATAACAGCCTATAAATAGATTTATAAGAAAGTGATATAAAATCAGAAGCGGCCTGGGTGAATCAAAATGCTGCATTTAAAGAATGATACTGTACCACTTAATGAGTACAAAAAGCAGAAGCAGAAATTCCTGGATATGTTCACAGAAAAAATCAAAAAAGGCGCTGTCCTTGACTTACCATGTCCACATGCTGCTCACAGCTAGGAGGGTGCACAGAGGGAATTATCACTGCTTCCCTAGGCATCTGCTGCTAATCACAAATGAAGAAAGGACACCAGGATAAGATGGACTCTTTCATCTGATCCATCATGGCAGCACTAATGTTTTTATTCAGGATCCCCTGGCATTAGAGAGGCGAAACAATGTCAATTAGCTGATTAGCAGTACCTTGCAACAGGGAAAAGCAGATGCTCTTAAACTAAATTGCTTTATTTGGAATGCATACAGGACTGCAGTAGAAGTTCCCACATTTGTTTGGTTTGGGTTTTTACTCAGTCTTCTCAGTCCTTCTCAGCAGTCCTTCTCAGCACAGCTCCATGTCCATCTTGGGGGACATGAGGCAGGAGGGAAGGTTTTGCCTACCTTTTTGATGCACCCATCCAAGCTCACTGTAGGAGCACCTATTTTAGAAGCAAACCAAGCAGACAATCCTGGTATTACTTGTTTCTTTCTTTTAAGTTGCTGACACTAAATCCACAAGCTTTTTCAGAGACCAAGGTTTTCTGAAAATTTATACGTGTGAAACAGACAAATGTCAGTGCCCACCTCTATTATTTTACCAGATTTGGTTATATCCTTCATTTATGGTCTTTGCAATTGAAAAAATGCTTTGACCCTACAGAAAGAGCCTCTGTTAGAATCAGAATTGATACAGATCTCTTTACCAGTCAACAAGAACTAAAAGGAGACAGAAGGAATCTAACGACTATAAAACTTTTTAATATAATTTGGGTCTCCAGGGCTAGTGCTTTGAAATCATAAGATTTCACCCACTGCAAGACATCATCAGAGATCAAAAGCAAAGTCTTTGGAGTGGTTTGTACTCTAATATTTTTGGATTTCTCTTGAGTGCCACTTAGCTCTGAATTTCTTTGATTTAAGGATAGCTATGTTATCACTATTATATTTTATTACCATTAAATGACATGTCCACTTTCAGCTGTAATCAAAGTTTTTCTTGTGTGGTAATATAGAGCCTGGTTATAGGACTTTTGCTAAGAGACAGTGTTTGTAATTCACAGAGCACTTCGAGATTTGCAAATAGGGTCTCATAATTCAGTTTAAAGAATAATAATGGAAGACAATGGAATTCAATTATTAACATTATATGTACACTCAATTTCGTTTCAACTGACTTTTCATCATGAGGACTTTTCTTGACATATAAATAGGAAGTTCTATGAAAGAGGGAGGTTTTTTTGGTTGCTGTGAGAGAATGAGATTATTAAAAGGAAATTAGTCACCTGTTTGAAAAACTTCATCCAGGAACTGAGTAGTACTGCAGGCAAAAGCACATAGTCCTAACAAGAATTGTGCAAAATAGAAAACTAATCATCTGCATCTTGTTGCATTTAGGCATAATCAACTGAAAAGGGAAGTGAGGCATATTTTGTGGGGGTAGCACAAACCACACTTTTTTGTGAAGATTACATCTCAAAGCTCAACACAATGGCTATTGAAGCTTTTTATCTGTGACCAGTTTTGCAATAGTCTCCACAAATCCACACCACAAATCATGAATCACAAAACCAACACATAGAAAAATACCTGTGTCCCATAGACATTGCCACCTCATGGCCAGATCCAAAGGGAACTAAAGCTGAAGAAATGGACTGCCACCGTCGCGACAAGAAGTAATAAAACTCACGCAAGGTGTTCCAGCATTCGGACAGGAACAGGAAGAGAGAACTTTATTTTTCAGACCAACATTTATAGAATTCCAGAAGTGACAGTGGATTGGAGAATGACATTGCCACCTCTCCAACCACACTGGTCAAACTAACAGTCCATCAAAATTCTCCTCCTACAGAGAAGAATGCAAAACAATCATTATTTACATGAAAGTGCGTGAGAAACGCCATTCAGAAGGCTTAGAGAAACTCAAAAGAACAGGGCGACACTGGACTATAGGTAAATTTAGCAGCCTACATCCAAAACAGCAAGTCTGAAACATGTGACTGTTTAGGAACATCCTCTTCACAGAAGAGAAAAATTTCCTGGTTTTCACTCTGATAGCTCTGTTCTTCTCTATAAGTGAAAACTATATTATGCTTTGGTATTCAGAAGAACACAGTGCTATACATAAAATATACAATTTGGAGTGTTCTGTTGAGAAATAACTCTGAAATCTGTTAAGGCAAAATAGTTCTGGTAAATTAATATATTTTATATGTCAGATATAGTTTGTGAATTATTTACAAGCCAAAATGGGAGAAAAATGATAACAATTATTATTTATTGTGAATAACCCAACTCTTCCACCAACCAATATTAGGCTTTTATAGTTTAGGATAAGCTGTTGCCCTCTCAATAATAAATTTCTACTGATTACGTATTCTGTCCTATTAATAAATTAGTTAATAAAAATCTCCGGCATTCACTCCATTGAGACTGACTTGCTCTAAATTTACCAAAATCTGAGCTACTGTGTTGCTGTACAAATTATAGCTATATACCTGACTTGTGTTTATTTCTAACTTTAGAAAATATTTTATTATCCACTTTTATGCATGACACATTAATTATATATTCATTTTACTCTAATCAGTGCATTCACCTTATTTCAATGCTCCTGTATTTCAGGTTTTTTTCATCATATATTTGACTTGAAAAAACACTGGGTTTTTTATTCTTTGCCTTAAATGGTTTCACAGAAATGACACAAATTGACCAAAAGAATTTCTTCATTACATCTAAGTAATGGGTTGCAGAGACTTTCTACTGTCTCTCAAAGGAGAGCCACCATTCCAGAAGGGCAGGTATGCTAGAGATGACATTCAGTAGTGTCTCTAGGAGAGAGAATCAGTATTCTCTTTAGGAGATAGTTACCAGTTACCAGTCTCTGTGTACAAAAACACTGACCATGTTCTCCAGCTGTCTGCTCACTTGTTTTCAGATTAAATTTAACTCACTTAGAAGTCTTTCTCTTTTCCCAAACAAATTATTTTCCCCAGACATTCAGGCTATGAGAAATGCCAAGACATTTATGCAAATATGAATAGTTTGAAGTATCACCTAGTTCAATAAAACAGAGCACAAAGAGGAGGCCAGCAAAATATCTCATAGCATGCACATCCTTAGCTGTTGTGGTGATGTGCCACAGAGAATGTGACACACTGGAGGAGACAGTGCTCCCCCAAGACCTGCCAGTGGCAGAAAAGGGCCTGGGGACTTTATCAACTCTATGGGTCAACAGCTGGTCCTATGAGTCAACCATGGGTCCATGGTTGTAGAAGAGAAGAAGAAAAGGTTACAGGGGAGAACTCGTCAAATTGTGCAAAACCCTGAGGGAAGGAAGCAAATAAGACAGAGCCAGGCTCTTTTCATTGGCACCCAGTACAAGACCAGAAGCAATGGACTCACACCAAAACACAGGAAGTGCCATCTGATAATGAGGAAGAACTTTTTTACTGTGATGGTAAACAAGCACTGACACTGTATTTTGTCATTACAGTTTCCAATACGAGGGCTTTGTAATTTTAGGGCACTGATGTATTTACAAAGGATCTTTTGGATAAAAGATGTTTTCCATGTGTATTTTTTCACTGTAATGAAGTACTGGTTTAGAATGTTAGAAGAGTTCACTGAGTCATACAATTCACCTACTTAGAAATACGTAGAAAAGTTTCTAGGACATTATTTAAAAATGGGGCCAGCACAATAAGCTTCCCATAGCTGTTTTTCAGTTCTGCTAAGAAGACTAAAAAGCTGCTGTCAAGCTCCATTTTATTTGATGTAGGACGCCAGTTTCAAGAAATATGCTGATTTTTACAACTAAATTAGATTACAACCATATTTAATGAAAAAGCAGGTCTCTACTGATGTTTCTAAAGCTTTTCTATTGCATAAAGAATCAGCAGTTACTCACATTGTTATCTGTAGCAGAGTTTATGAACTGTAAGACATAAATAAGTTAATCATATCTCTGTTGCCTCAATAATATGAATTAATCAGGTGTTGAATGGATTGTGGAAATGAATTTATTCTACTGAAATCACATTATATATTTGTATGGAAAAGAATGAAAATCTACTTTTGAAGCCAAAAAGAAATTGAAATTTTAATAAAATTTGCACTGTAGCTTGATAGAATTGTTGGGGTTGGAAAGGACTTTAAGAGCACGTGATTCCAATTCCCCTGCCATGGACAGGTACACCTTCCACTAGACCAGGTTGCTCAAAGCACCATCCAACCTGGCCTTGAACACTTCCAGGGATGGGGCATCCACAACTTCTCTGGGTAACCTGTTCCAGTGCCTCTTTACCCTCTGAATGAAGAATTTATTCCTATTATCTACTCTAAACCTGCCATTACCCCTTGTCCTTTCACTCCATGCACTTGCAAAAACTCTATCTTTCTTTTAGGCCCCCTTTAGGTACTACAAGGCTCTTGTATGGTCTCTCCAGAGCCTTTTCTTCTCCAGGCTGAACAGCACCAACTCTCTCAGCCTATCTTCACTGGAGAGGTGCTCCAGCTCTGATCATCTTCCTGGCCCTCCCCTGGTGCTGCTCCAACAGGTTTATGTCCTGGAGCACCAGAACTTAATGCAGTGCTCCAGCTGGGGTCTCAAAAGAGCAGAGCAGAGGGGGAGAGTGACCTCCTTTGCCCCTGCTGGCCACACTGGTTTTAGTGCAGCTCAGGTTATGGTTGACTTTCTGAGTTACAAACACACACTGCCAGGTCATGTTGAGCACCAAAACCCCCAAGTCCTTCTCCCCAGGGCTGTTCTCAATCCATTCTCCACCCAGCCTGTATCTGTGCTTGGGATTGCCCTGGCCCAGGTGCAGGATCTTGCCCTTGGCCTCACTGAACTTCATGAGGTTTGAACCTACTTTTCAAGGCTGTCACGATCCCTCTGGGTGGCATCCCTTCTTTCCAGTGTGTCAGCTGTGCCAAACAGCTTAGTGACATGGACAAAATTGCTGAGGATGCCCTGAAGACCACAGTCCACATCACTGACAAAGATGTTAAACCATACTGCTCCCCATACTGACCCCTGAGGAAAGCCACTTGTCACTGGTCTTCACCTGGACCTGAAGCCATTGTCTCACAAAACTGCAAGTGTGACCATGCAGACAATTCTCTATTCTCCAAGTGGTTCATCCATCAAATCCACATCTGGAGTTTAGATAAAGGGTTTTGTGGGACACTGTCATATGCTTTGCTCAACTCCAGGTAGATAACATCAATCAGTGTTCCCTTAACCACTGACATCATAAGCACATCATAGAAGGCCACCCGGTTTGCCTGAGTGTATTTTCCCAGGCAAACACATCTGTCATTCCCTGTGTAACTCTACCATGATTCTCCTTCAGAAAGAAGACACTGGGATGTCAATGAGAAAAGATCCCCTGCATTAATGTCTCCAACCTGGTCAGCCCAAAGGTCACAAGGTGTGCAGTTCGTGGAGTGGTTATCAGCCTCACAGTACCAATGCAGGCACAGAGATCCAACCCTTAACAACCAAAGCTGGCAACTAAATGGGAAAAAAAGGAGAATTAATCTACAAAAGCAGTAACCATCCCACTCTGGACACCTTATGAGGTGGTTTAACATAAACTGAAACCCCAAGGATCCATCTCTGTATCTTTCTGCCCAGGGATATGCTTTCAGCAGGCTGTCTTTGCTCAGAAATCATGTTGCAGGAAGACATGAGATTGAACCTGAATGGTATTAATTAATATTATTTTTATATACTTGTTTCATTTGTCTCAGACACCATGTCTTCTATTACAGTTTAGCTCAAGATTACTTCTAAAATATTTGATTTCTCTAAAGAGAAAAGTTTCACATATGAACAGGCAAGCTGATGTGAGATGTACAGCTTTAAACCAGCTGAGAATCTGGCCCAGAAAGAGTGTCCAAAACTAAAAGTGCCTTTTCTGATGCACCATTTTCCACAGTTGTCCATAATACTTTATTTTCTACATGGTTTTGTCATTATTTATAGGAACAGGCACAGATGCACACAAACAACTGTGTGGATGAATTTCTGATGTGATATCACTTGCCTTTACTTTTGGTCCAAAGCTCTGCTAGACCCAGTTGATTCTGAAATAAGTGCTTTCAGGAAGCATATTGGAATAACTTGAAGAATATTTCTTCTGTTTTTACTAATAAAGGAAAGGATTCAAGACACATCTGTAATGTTGAATTTCGGGACAAGGTGTGCTTGTTCTACCAAGGATATGCCAATAATTCAAGGCAATCAGCAGGTTACATTACAGAGGAAAGTCTGAACCAACAAGCTGTACAAACAAAATAGCAATCAGAAGATTTAATGCATTTCTGATGTACATTTAAGGCATTGACACTGGGCCACAGATGTACATGTGTTGTGTTTTATCTTGTTGAGATATGGCTTGTGAGAACCTATTATAGCACATCATCACCCACAAGTACTGGGCCCAGCAAAGGAAAAATTCCATCACACATTACTCCTGCAGATATATTAGAGAAACAAATTGTACTTGGAATTGAAAAGTCACAGGCTTATTCTGTCTTAATAAATTCCTGCCAAAAGGCTAAGTGTAAAACTAGAAATACTTCCCAAATGTTGTTACTGTATTATCATCTCTGACATCTCAAGGGCTGCTAGGGGAACCATCTAGATATCATTTCAGAGTTCTCACAATAAATGTGGGGGGTTTTTTAATCATTTTTTAAATCTGCTTGGTTTTATGTAGCCAGTACATTTTGAGTTTCCTGTACTTGAAATTTAGCATCTCTTTTACCAAAACACAAAGGCTGTTTTATAACAAAAGCTCTGACATATTGGTGATATGATGATACCACACACTTTTCAAAATCATAGATACACCATCAAATCTTACTTTAACTTTGCCAAAGAAATAGCCTGGAATTCTGTGATGCATCAAAAGAATCTTAATAGATCTCATTCTGCTCCTACACTACCATCTTTATTCTAGATTATCCATTATATTTTGAACATTTTTTATTCTGTTATCAATACTTGCAAGACTCTTGACTTTTTTTTAGCATACATACCTTGTAACTCATCTAAATGTCAAGGTAACATATAAAAATATTGAAAAGTTCTCCATTACATTTCTGTTCTCTTATGTTTTCGATACTTTGCCTCTTTTACTGAATACATGAAGAGTTTATAATATAATGGTATGAGAGGGATGACATGCACTAGGAAACAGCACTTTTTTTGAAACTATTCCAAAACAAGCTATCTTTCATGTCAGCCGGGTAAACCATTTTGTCCCATTTTATTTCTGCTGCAAGTAAACATAAAAAACCCAAACAAAAACCAAACAAACAAAAAAAGAGAAATGCACAAAGTGTGCCTATGCCATCAATTTAATGGCTCACTTGCACTGCTTCTTTGACAGGCAACACTTCAGATGTGCTGGATATTTCCTGGGATTGAGCAATATCAATTAAGCAATGCTTACCCAGGCCTGGCTGAAAACTTAGGTAGGTAGGTACAGGGATGAGACATCTTGCTTTGTTGTCCATTCCAGTCTTCTAATACCTTACATTCAAAACCACATTCATCCCACCCTCCTCTGCACATGTTGCACACCCTCAGCTTCACTTCACTGAACATAACTATCTCTGTTCCAACATAAAGTTACATGAATTCCAAGAGAAGCTTTAGCAGATTTTGTAACTGAGTCCCAATAAGAAAAAAACCCTTTAGATCAAGAAAAAACAACCTTGACAGGTGCTTCTATCTATCCTATGAAAGACACAGGGTGGCCTTCTAGTGAGAAGACTGGGACATGAATTCTGTGCTTGTCTAGGGAACTGATCAAGGTATTCTATGATGAGGGTTATGAATAGCAACTGGCCAGAACTGGGGCTTGGTGTTTTCAATCTAGAAACTAAGCAAAGATATTCCAGGTCAGGTTCAGTATCACACTGAGTCATGTGTCCCAGCAATCATTGGTACAGCATGGTGTGATGAAAAAATAAACTGAAATTGTAAGAAAAAAGCATTAATTAAATTTAATGTTTAATATGAAACAGGAAATTATGTATCCCTTGTGAGTAAAGTTTTCCCTTATGAAACACAGTTGTGGACTTTGTCTATCAGTGTTCTTTATTTTTATGTTTAATACTTTTTTGCTCAAATAATTCAAGGCTCTCAGTGTTAAAATAATAAAGCATTAGTGTAAAAATAATTGCTGCCTCGTGGTCCAAGAAGTCCTACCATGTTATTCATACAACAGGAGAAAAATGTGAACAGCAATGGTCACCTTGCTTTTCCTCAATCATGTATCTTTTATCATTCTGTGCTTCCTTCCTAAAATGTTCCAGCATTTCTTATATGAGATTGTGGACAGCTCCAGATTTGCAATGTCATTCCTTCACAGGTAAGGATAACACAACTTTCTCACCAGTCCTTCACCTTCATCCTTGTCCATGTCCCTGTGCATTCTTTTGGAGGTGAGGAATTAGCAGGCTACTGTGAGAACCTTGGGTAACAAGGGTGCTTTATCAAGTATCTAGCTTTTGGGGGGGATGTCTTTCTTTCCTTTCTTTCCCATAAGTGTAATTTCTTTACAGTTAAAGTTGATATGGCTACTGCTGAGCTTTGTGTGAGTTCACATCTACAGTTTCAAGAGACCTCCAAACCTCCTCCAAGCCTTAAGTGCTAGTATTTAGTGATCAGGCATTTCTGTCTTTGTTACAGCATTTTGCAGAACCAGAACAGCAGGGTGCTGTTGGCTGTGTATGGGCTTCTCCACACAGCACTTTACATCAGCAATCAACAGGTAGGCCAGCCAAACACAGGTCTTGAAATAATGAAGTAGCAGCTTGTCATTTTTGCCGTGATGGAAGTCAACAACTGTGATGTCAAATATGAAAATGTTCAGTCAACAGTGTTGATCTTGTTTCTCTGGCATCTGAACTAGACAAAGAAGACAACTGGGTTTCACAGTTGTGCATCAGTGCCTCATAGTTTAAAACTCGTTAATGTTAACAGGCCCTGGTAAATGAATGAAAAGAAAATTGATCATTAAATGGTGCGATTAAATGTATGAACAAGACATACAGATACCAGAATCTTTCTGTGTACTGAATGTAGCAGCCTTATAGGCAACAAGCTTACAATGTACACCTGCAGATCCCACTAAATTGTTTAGATTGCACACTTTACTGTAGGTCAGGGCTGTTAATCACCAGAACGCCCCAGGGCAGCCACATACAGCCTTATTTATGGGCAAATCAAGAAACTGAAATACTGAACCGTGCCTGATTAGCTGCACTAATATGCTACTTGTGGCTAATTTCTGAGCTGCTTAATTCGCAGGTGTTTGCCCCAGCCAATAAATCATGCTTTCTACCTCCTCTTTGCACTCATGACCTGCCATGCATATGTGGAGCCTGTTTAAGTGACAAGCAGGAAATAATTGATGGTGCATTAAATCACTGTGGTGTTTAGTGAACTGGCTCTCCTTTGAAACAGGCCTTGCTATGTTCTCACTCCCAGGCTCATTTCAGATGTTATTGTAACCCAAGTCTTCTGCGCCACTGCTCGCAACCTTTCAAAGGTACAATGTGTACATTTCCTCATTTTTATTTGTTTTACTTGTAGAGCACATGATTTGCATAAGCCATCGCTATTAAATTTTCCACAACAGTTAATCGACAATGCAATGAAACAGAACAAAATTCCCTGGACTGAGAAGCTGGGAAGGAACGTACCAGGAGCCTTAGCAGATCCAGCCCTGCACTGCACAAGAAGCTGTCAGCTATAAGGGGTTCTCAGTCACCTTTTGTAACAACCATCACAAAGTTCCTCACTCTGATTTCCTTCCTTCAGGTGAGACAAAGGGATCTGAAAGTTGAACTCACAGAAACAATTAACTTCTACCTCTAAGTCACAGTGTAGCAGACTCATGTTCTTTCTGTATCTTGACCCAAAACCACTGAGAAATTGCAAACTTTCCAAGCTTTAATTGAAAATGTTGTTGAGAGTATACTGGAAGGCCCCAAAGTAGGAAAGATCCTATTTTTTCATCTGTCTTATGACATATTAGCATGGGGTTCAGTGAAGTAATTTTTATTTTGGGGGAATCTCTGGCATTCAGATTACATTGTGCCTGAGATCATAGTTCCTCAGGTAATTCTGGATGCATCAAAAAAATCTTTTCTATATGTCCATCTTTCTAATGTCCTTTGGAGCAAAGGAGAAGAGGCAAGACCCAACCACTTCTTTCTACTTTAAGGATTCTTTTACCATTGTCCATGATAAAGTTCCTTAGACTTCATTCTGACATCTAAATAAAGTAATCTCAAAGGAAAGGATTTCAGCAAATAAATGGGGTTTGATCATTTTTACTTGCTAATTATGACTTATGCTGAGTCCAAACAAAATGGGTAATGAGGTAGTCTGCTATTAATGTATTACACAAATTTTAGTGGTAATCTACAAACCACAATATGGTTGTTATAACTTTTGTGGTGACAGTTAATTTGGGGATTTCTTGAGCTGTTTATTCTAGGGGTACTTAAAAATGACAACATTAGCTTAGCAGAGTGTTAAATTTTTTGATGTATGTTTACCTGGGAGAACTTCTGCTGCAGCTAAGACCAGCAGAAAAAGATTCACCCTTCCATAGAGAAGACAGCTAATTAAAGACAAATTAAAAAAACTGAAAAGGAAAAAAAAAAAAAGGGATAAAATGCCTACAAGTGACAGAAAAAAATTTTTAAAGATCATGTATTAGCCATTCAAATTATCAGTGAATCACTCCTACCACCAAAATATATTTCTTACGTGTGTCATTGGAAACTGTACAGCTGAACAGAAAAGGTAAAGAAAGTAATAGCAAATCTGAAAAAAAGGGAAATTATCCTCCTTATTCATAGCCAACTGAAAATGTTTTAAAAAGCAAAAATTTAGACAAATTACAGAAAAAAAAATAACCCACACAGTAAGGCACATAAAAAATGGAAACAACTCTTTTAAAGCATGGGAAAAAAGAAAAAAAAATTAATAACACAACAAGAAACTGTTTGGGTTTTTTTCCAGGCTTGATATGTAATCTATGAAGTGAACAAAAGGTCAAAGTTTATACAGAGAACTTACATGCCCTATAGTAGCCACCAGTAAAGTTACAATACTGTGTTACATGACCATGTAGCCTGACCTAGCATGGTAATTTTATGTTCTTATCTTCTGAGATTATAAAACTAAAGTTCTGCTGACAGGATGTTCTTTCCTGCTCTTACATACTTTCCTTGAATGCCAAGAGAATATTTTTTAACTTCTGGGGAAGCTGTAAAGGCATGTTTTGCTATAGACTTGCAAAAGAGTTGGGTTATGATTGGGATTAGGAATGCTTTTTAATAGAATTTAAACTTTAAGGCCAGAAAGAGCTATTATGTTTGCCTAAAGTAATTTCCTTTGCTATCCAGTTATGACATTTTTTCCTAAGCACTTTCTAAATTGGAAGGAATTATTCTTTTCTGTTAAAAAGGAGTTTGTTTAGATTTAGAGACATTATGAAGAAACAAACATTTCAGTATAAGCGCATGACATTTTTAGACTATTTATTACTGAAAAATTTGTTTTGTTTTGATGCCTAGTTTGCTAAGAATACTACTAGAGAAAAATATAGTGCATTCAATTAATATCATTGCAGTTTAACAGACTGCGGTGTTTTGACTAAAAATATGCTTTTTCCTTTAAAATTACTTTTCTTGGAAGTGAATGTTTGGGGTCAGGGTTTTTGTTTTGTTTGGGGTTTTTTTTAGTTAAAATAGACTTTTCAATTTTTTTTCTGTATTACCTAAAAATTTCATAACCTTGTTATTAAATATTTTATGTGCTTTCTCAGGGATTAGAAAATTGTTATTGAAACTAATTATTAAATCAATTAAATTCAATCATGGATTTATTTAAGAAAGGTAGCACTTTCTGTGACATGTTCAGTAGATAATTCAGGTATATAACACTTGAATAAACAAGTGCTATAAATTTCAGCTCGATGATAGGTCACAAAGAAATAATAATATGACTGAAATAGGGAGTTAAGGAGTGAACAAACTTGTACAGAGCTTCAGTTCTTCATTTATAACCTGTTGGAAGTGTTTCCAGGGATAAATTACTTTGTGGTCAGTTGATGTCCATGGGAAAACACCAGATGAATTTGAAGTGGACAGAGATAGAAAATACACACACACACACACACATACACATTATCTGTACCTCTATTCTGACTTGATATTTTGGGTATCTTAGGATTTTTTGTGCCAACCTAGAGAAATCATTAAGATGGTTACTGTTCATTGGCTCAGTTCTGTGCCACAGGACACTGTGAACATGGTGCGTTGGACATTGGACACAACAACTGTTTTCTGAAAACTAATCTTAACATTATTCTGTCATCATTCTTGTAATTTTTGTGGTGTTTCAAAGAAAATTACAGAAATTTTCATTAGGATTTACACAAGGCTCTGATCATGACCATCAAATAATATAACTTATTTTTGTTTGCTTTTTTCTTTTCTTTCCCCACTGACTTTCTTTTGTAATACAGATAAACCTGTGCCTCACTCATGGTAACTTTCTGTTTAGCAGACACACAACAAAGTGATGCAGGGATCATAATTGTGGATTTCCAGACCAATTTTTCACACTTCTGAAATAGTCTGAAAATCTAAACTGAAGGTTCTGCTGTTTCAAAAAAAAAAAAAATCATTAAATGAAGTGAAATGTACTTAGAAGTTCCTTTAAACTGTCTTGATTTTTATGTTTGTTTTCTTTTACGAACATATATTTCCTAGTTCAAAGTTCAGTGAATTCAATAAAGAGATCTCCCTGAAATTTCAAGGCTGGAAAACAGTCACAGGGTGTTACAATAAATCCTACAAGTATAAGGTGAAGAATAAACAAACTGCTAAGTCCTGGAGGGGTGTATTAAGTTGAGGACTGACACTAGGCTGTGATCAGCCTAGTGATGCTACTAGTTGTGTGTACACCAGTAGCATTCTGATAGAGTTTGCTGAAGTTTCTCTGTTTTCTCAAAGTGATGACGTAAGTAGAGAGTTAAAATAGTTTGGATAGTTATATACCTTAATTGCTCTTCTCCATATTCATGATGCTCTGAGTGTTTTAGAAATTGAAACTACCCCATGTCATTTTTCTGCTTCAAATTATTTCTGATTTTTGGGTACCAACCCTTAAAATACACTCTAAAGACTTCTGTGCTAGAAATAACCAAAAGATATTTGCATTTTAACCACATATTAACAAAGATACTTACTAGTATTGAATTTGGGTTTTGTTTGCTTCATTGTTCTTGAATTACTTTCTCAGTTGCAAACCCACTCTTTCTTCACATTCTGGATCAACACCGAAGAAATAATGTATGACAATTCATAAAAGGAAAATGGAAAGGTATAATGCAACTTAGCAACCCAATCCAATTGTCATATTGCTGAAATGTAAGCATGGAAAGGGGATATGGGAACGTCAAGAAATGTGACTTCTGTATTTAAGAATTAAAGGTGTGCCAGACTTTACTGTCAGAATACCTTTCCAGGAGGCAGAAATGAAAGTTTATATTAAAAAGGTCAGTCAGAGAAGAAGAATGTCACAAAGTTAAGTACATCCAGGGAAGATCAGATAATAAGGAATATCTTTTTCAGCACTAAAATTGTAGATTGCAAGAATGGCAAAAAAGAGAACATGGCAGATAGAAAGTGAAATCGAGACAAGAGAAAAATAAAATGGAAGGGTAATACAAGTGAATCTGTAGAAATCATAAAAGAAACACTTGGAAACAAGAGTGAAACTCATTGAATAAACTAAAACTTATTCAGAACATTCAAATGGCAAGATTCAGAAAAATCACCAGCAGAGTGGCATCTCAGCTGATTGAAAGATGCTTGACAGATACATTTTTAAAAAATTGTCATGTGTTTTCATATAACACCATATGAATAATTTAACAGCAATGCCAAGATTTATGAAAAGAGTATTATCAGTAAAATTTTAATGCCTGAGACAAAATGTTGTGGGGGTTTAGGGTGACTGCACAGTTCTAATTTATGCTAACTTACAGCATTTAACATGGACTTGCAAAGCTGGGACAAGATCTGGGTATCTTCATATCAGGAAAGATGAAAGATTGATGAAGTTTGGGAATTCTGTGATAGTTATCATTTAATACAATCTTTGGCAAACAATATATATAAAATTGTCAATGCTGTATTTACACAGAATAGCAGTCTTAATTATTTTTCATTTAATATTTTTTCGATGAGCTAATCATAAAGTTATCCTTTATACTGAAAAGGAAATTTTATTATGTCATTGAAATGTTACAGACAAGATCATTATGTAATGTTTGTCATTTTGCCCTTGAAAAACCCATAAGGAAGAGCATGTGCAGGCAGAATTGACTTGGTTGCTTGCACACTTGGCCTGAACATGAGAGAGACAACGTGTTCTGGTTTCCTGTGGCATCTGTTGCAGCTTGGGTCAGAAACCCACCTGTGTTTACCATCTTACACTTTCATATAGAACATCAAAAAGTTACTGGACAAGCACAAAGTAGACATGATTCCACCAATTTACCTGCACAGCCCTCAGCTGCAGGATTGCAACCGTTCCATGCAGTTGTGGTAATCTCCTGAGGGGACACAAGTGGGTGGGGTACAAAAATACAGACAGTGTCTGTTTTAAATTTATCATGCTATAACCATTTTACAACTTCATCTGCCTTACTGTCTCCTATAGGGAGAAGATAGTAGGCCGAATTTCCATGATTTCCATGATTTCCATGAAAATCTGATGCTCAGACACAAACTCAGTGATGCTGGAATCAGTAATGGTGAGCATAACCATTCTTAAAAAAAAACCACTGTCATAAGGAACAACATAATTTTAAGTGAAATTATTTAGACAATGTAAGTATCTATTGTGACCAGAAGAGCAGAGATTATGGATTCAAACCTTTAGGGCAGATAAGACTAAGGACAACCTTTCTGGTAAAACCTGTTTAGCTATCTGTTCTTTGCAAATATACCAGAAGACAGATAACATACTATTCTAATAATGTGGGTTTTCCCCCCTTTTCGTCTACCAATATTAAAAATTTGATCAAGGCTAAAAAAAAATCCCGCTAAAGTACAAATAATCTCTGAGTCAACAATTATTAATAAAAAATCCCCATTTCCTCTTCCTCTACTGGTAAGCTAAAGAAATACTTTCTTCCCTGCATGTAATTTCCTAGCCACAGTCTTCCAGTATTTTATTTTAATTATATGCTGCAACATCTTTTACCTTGACTAATAGTCATTTCTTATCTATAGAAAGCAAATATTTGACGAACGTGGCCCTCTCTTAGAAAATATTCTAATAACTGAATTTATGTCAGGAATCTAAAACTTACATATACATTGATACTGGTTATAAAGTCAGGCTATGTTTTGTACCATAGATTACCTCAGTTACAGAAATACAGGTCTTGTACCAACCAAAACACCCTATCGTGCTGTGGACATGGTGACTCCAAAATATCTGGAGGGGCTGAGGTCAACTCATTGCCCCTTAGAACTATAACAATTGGCAAAATCACCCAGAACAGACTTTTCAGTTGGACCTCTCTTGATATCAGATTGAAATTAGAGCAAGAAAAACCACAGAGAGAAGAAATATCCATGAATCCATGACATTACCTCCAGGAATCTTCATCTCGGAACAGCTGTTTGTAAAATTCAGTTCCATCTACACTGGAACCAAGCTATGCTGTTTACTCTGCAAAAACAACTGTGTAGCAGCAGTGATTGTACATGAGAGAGAAATTGATTAAGGCCTTTCAGCTCTGAATAGCATGAAATCTCAGGTAGTTAATCTTGTTTGTCCACCTAAGAGATTTTTATGGGCTGAAGTATTACCTGAAGATATGTCCTAAGCAAGTTCATTTAACCAAGAGAAATGAGTTGGGTCTTAGTGCAAAGTTTTGACTTTTGCAATATATTTTTGTAATGCATTACATATAGTTTTGTAATGCATTTTTAAAGAAAGATTTTCATATGCATGCAGACCATTGCACAAGTACATTAAGACTATAAAACAAGCAGATTCCTAATGTATTTTAATCTCTGCATATTGGAAAATATGCAGAGAGAAATATTGGAACATTCCTGTTTTCTGCTCTTCAGACTGCTGTATATCACACATGACTACCAATAACTGTTGTGGCTGGTTTTTTTCCTTCTTTTCATTCTTTTTCAGTACATTTTGGCTGATTTGGAAAAACAGATTCTATTTCAAAACTGTAAACAGCTGAAGACTCTTAATTAATAAAATAGATGTTTTATAAAAACGCTGTACTTATTGCATTCCAGTTGTGTATGATATTATGGGTGGGACTGAGACTGATTATGTAGGTTCTTTACATTCCTATGGATTCTTTTCATCAGCATGGTACAAAAGGTCTCTTCAAAAACTGTAATTAGGCCACAAGGTTTTTTTCCTCTCTGTGAATAGCTCTGTGATTTCAGAAATCGTGATTGTCATGATAAAATCTACCAATTCATGAGCCAACAATTTACTTGGTCATCTGGCCCTGCACAAGCCACAGGCCACAGGAAAGGAGGAATTCCAGGATCATCCATCAGCTGAGGACCACCTCTATTTTCTTCATTCATAACAAACATATTCCAGCTATTTTGGGAAACTCATATGCTGGAGATCCCACAAAACTCCCAGTCAGAACCATGTACTTGTTACTTTCAGAGAAGGATTTATTTGTCTGTTTGTTTGTTTTAATGCAGAACAAGTACATTTTTATGAATGGGAACAAAGTTTATTCCCGTCATTGGTATAAAAAAATATAGTTGTGACTCTCTTTCTCTAAGCTAAATAGTATGATTTATATCAACCTGTTCTAGCAGATGACACTGATCTTCTTCATCCTTCTACTAATTTGATTTTCCTCTTGTGAAAAGAATAGTATTAACAAACTGAACATGATGTATCAGCTTGGGCCATTGCAACACTGAGCAGGATATAATCACAGAATGGCAGAGTTAGAAGGGAACCACAAGGATTGCCAAATCCTGCTCCTGGCCCTGCACAGGACCACCCCAAAAGTCACACTGCCTGAGTGCATTGTCCAAATGCTTCTTGAACTATGTCATGCTTGGTGCTCTAGGTCATATATTTTTCTAGGCATGTTCTTAAAAAGCCCATGGTGGTGATTTTCTTTTTGTGACACCATTGCCCCCTCATTCTGGGGCCCATTGAAACCCCACAAGATTCTCTGCTTCAGCCTTCCTGCCTGGTTAGCTTGCATTTGTTCTTGCAACTATTCATTCTTATTTAAGTATACTACTCTGCTGATTCAATATTTTTATCTTTTCAATTTGTCAGGAACTCTTTTTTCTATTCTAATCATGTCCACCTGCATCAGCCAATCTAACAGGTTCCTTAAGCGTCTTGCAAGTCTTTTGATCAATTCCGTAGTGAAAAACTCAAATCAGGACAGATCTCTGTTGGGACTCATTCACTGCATTTTGAAAATGTACTGTTAATAAACTGGGTATGGTTTCCCATAAGTTTTGAACTAGTAACATTTTGACCTAAACCACTTTGGCCAAGCTTAAGACCACCGTGCAAAATGCTCTACCAAAAGTTGTATATTCTGTCAGCTTCTCCCTTTGCCTGTCATGTAACTGTTTTGATATAATTTGCCCCTCACAACCCACTGATGGGTGTTTATTCCTTTCTGTAATCACTCAGATGTTAACAGATTCTTTCATAACTAAATGCATGTATTTTTTCTAATAATGTAATTTTTTGCAACTGCCTTATATTTCTTAATTTTTCCTCCTTTTCTAGTTTATATATGGAGATGTTCTTTGCCATTTTTTCCTTTGTGGAACTTTCACAAGATCTCAGGGAAAATGGTTTCTGGTCTGAAGTTGCTTCATCCGGATCTCTGATCATAAGAGAGTGAATTTTCCCCAGCTGACAGGATTTATAGCACCTACAGAACAGCTCTTCCCCTGTCATAGACTGATTTTTCTTCTTTTTTACCACAGCACTGGACAGTGTCAAATGTGTGATCACAGTCCATCCTTTTGGCAAAACTTGTAGTGTGCTGCTATGTTTACACTGCTATATATGAAATATGCTGTATTTCCAGTAGCCTTCATGCTACAGTACATCTGCAAGTAGTAAAAAATACAGAAAAGCAGCAGAGTGAGCTGTTACCAAATTAGTGGAATACATTTAACTTACTCTAATTGACAAGCACTTTGTTTTACCTTATTGTTTCCTAGTTTTGGCCTGACACATTTCTTACAGATAAAGGAAAGCTCTCTCCTTCTCCATCTCTTTCCATATGTCTGCCTTCTTCCTTTAATTCCTGTTCTCTGTCTGTTATTCTGAGCTACAGATCTTGCAGGGTCTAATGAGATGAATGTTATAAAGTGAGAATGGGAAGCTCTGTGCTTTCACTGAACTAATCTCTACCCTGGTCTAAGGGGCTTATTTGCAGCTGAAAGTCCTGGCAGTCTAGAAATAAATGCCTCATAAAGAATTACTTAATTTAGTTAATAATGTTTGAATCAAGTCATTCTTCATTTTCCATAAAACTAGAATAGGCTAGAAGTAATTCAATTATTTTTTACAAGTACTAATGAATAAAGTAAATGTGTAATTTCCAATAAATTACATAGTTACTTGTGGTGTGAAAAATTGTGCACTCAAAACAAGTAAAAAATGTGTCACTTTTATTTTTATAGTATGTCCTTTAGAAGAGATATTAAAACACTGTTTATTTTATCCCATGGTACTCTATAGAAAACTGTAGATTAATTTTCCCTCAGAGAAGCCATATAGTATTTCAACCCTGAGAGAAAAAAAAAATGCCTTGGAGGAAATCATTCAGGTACCTTGTATAAATTCTTCAGTAATAAGAAATAGGTATTTATGCATGTCACATACAGCCTGTATCTGTTGAGGAAACATGCTTTTTGCCCTGTTAACGCAAAGATTTGGGGTTTTTTCTAGTATTTTTTCCCCTTTGTAATTAAAATGTATAATCTTATGTATAATCTTGCCCTGTTGGACAGTGTTCTGTTTTGAAGCATGTGGTTAGACTTTTGTTTCTCTGGGCAATAGGGAGGACAGAAGAGTCATGAATGGAAATGAGATTAAGTACCACTCATGCCATGTCATCCCTCCTCTTTTTCTCTCAAAGCCCAAGAAAATCTGTATGTGGAAATGACAAAGGAACTTCATATTTTCAAATATAAAAAATAGGCAACCTAGAACAGTACAGTATTTATAAAAATGTAATTACTGTAAGCTGGAATCCCCCTTGGCATAACATGCAGGCACTGCCTTCAAGTGATGCATCCACTGATTGTGCTGTTGCACTGGGGCAGAAGGGGAAAATAAAGAGAATCACAAAATACATATCTCAGTAACCATAAATGAAGCAAATCCGCTTTAGCTTTGCTGTGACCTCCAGGAAGCAGAGCATGAAGTGCTTTGATTTATCACAAAATTGGAGCTTGCATCTAGAAATGTAAGTGTGGGATCATTTACTTAAAAGCTGTAGTCATCACCATAATCTTTAAGGAGCCAGATCCTGAGGCAAATTGCTGATGTGCTGATGTACTAAGGCCTAGAAAGCCAGTCAGACTTCCAGGATACTTTACAAATATGGCAATATCGACAGGCTGTAAATTGGTTTCTTTGTGCATGCTGTCTAGCCAAATAACTCTTAGGGAAAGCGTGATAATAGCATAAGTCACCAAATGCATTTCACCAGGCCTCTGTGCAGATGTAACTCCTCGGGATAAAATAAACCAGCCATGCTAGTTTTGAAGACAAGGTGCTCTTAGTTAGTTGTGAAATAAACCACCAGCCAGCACAATACAGTCTCCTCCTCTGCGGTCGGGTTCGTCACCAGGATATGAAACCAGTTCCCTCACAGGTGGCAGGGAGCAGGAGCAAACAGACATGGACTTAGTGAAGAAACGTACTGACAACTCAGCTAATCCAGGTCAATCAGTGCCACACATTCAGACACACACAGAGGAACAAAGATCTCTGTGACCTACAAGGTCTGTATGTTTTGGAGCTGTGGAGGTGAACACAATCTTTGCTAGAATTTCTTGAGATGAAGTGTCCTTTTGGTTGGAATGTTTTCGCATCTGGTAAGGAAGAAGTTAGAAAGTGACCCTTGTGTCAGCTCCACAAACCAATGACCCATCACCTTTTTTCAAGTACTCTACTGCATTTTGTGTTTACAGCAAGATTACATAAACAGAGAACTGTTAGTAAAACATTAAGTAAATGCTGAATAAGTGTTAACTATTTACAATGACGACCTAGTGTCATTCTTTGAGTAATGTAAAGAGCAACAAACTGAACCAGCTTTTAAAAAGGAGGCAGGAAAACAGGACAATAAAAAAAATTTTTACAATAAAATTGTTTAGGTTTTGTGGTTTTTTTCCCAGTAAGTCAATGCAGAACAGAATCTTCAAAAATAAATCATGTATGATCAGTATGTGCACAGATATGTACTAAGAACTCATATAACAAGTGCTTCTTATTGTTAGAAATGCCTGGAGTACCTTATCTTCTCTGGTATGCTAATGATACATGCTGATTTCCAAAACTGTATCCAGTGTAGGCTAACTACTGGCAGATATGAAAATATTTACATAGATGAACAGAACTGTGTGTGGTAATATACTTGCAAATTTATCTTACCGATGTCATTTTCAGACATGAAGACACGATAATCATTTTCTAGCTAGTTCTAATTAATTGCTACCCTAAAATGCTGTAACAGGTTCCCATCAACATATCTGAAAGCATTTTAAAAAGATACTCCTGAATTTTTCAGTCAATATAGAAATGTGATATTTCTGCTATTCATACTCCTTCTGAGACTTGTTTTCACAGCACAGACTATATCTAGAATGAACTAGATTAGATTTTCTTTTTTAAATATCAGTGCTTTCCAAGTTTCCAGTAAATATATTCTTTTAAATTATTTTCCTATGGGGAGAGAAAGGGAGCTTCACAGCCACTTAAAATGTATTTTTGCAAAAAGTACGGCAGAGTAAATCAAAATTGGACCATTCCACTACTCAAAATTAGAAGAGTGGCATATATGTCCTGTATATATGGAAAAATATTATATCATTTACTTTAAAAGGAATTCAAAAATTCCAGTAACTAAGCAAGGAAGAATCTGAACTAGCCAGCAATAAATGGTGAGAACCATGATGCACCAAGTCCCAGGCAGAAAAAAAGATGATCCTGGGTATTCAACACAAGGATCCCAGCATCACTGCTCTGCCAGTACAGTTCTCTGGCTCCATGCAACAAAGCCGTGCACTCTCTTGCACTCACTTTCTCTGAATGAAAGGATTTTTCCTTCATGACTACTCTTGCTTCCCAGTTTCAACAAGAGAATGGAGAATCAGTCCTTTTCAGCCAGCCTCATGAAGCCTATTGGTTATGCTGTATTCCTATATGATGAAGGCTTTGAGCTTGAACCTATTCAGACCAAGTCACCTTCTGGTTCACCTCAGTCAATTTTTTCTAAAGCTCAAGCAAGGCAGTTAAAACAGCTCTGGGTGATGTAGAAGAAGCTCAGGCATCTAAAGCAACACACTGAAATCTGTTCCTGGAGTAATTAATGTCATATACTTATTTAATGTAAGTGTTGTAGTGTTAAGAAATCTTCTGCTGTCTTTTTCATAATACTGTATTAATCCAAAATGTCCACCTTCGGTAATTATGTTTTCACAAGACAAACCATATATTTTGTTTTCTCTGTTTGTTACGTTATGTTCATGGAGAATAATGTTTTTAGCATGTTAATGTTTTTGTTGGCTTAAAGATACAAAAACACATAACTAGCATTTATATCAAGATTTGTGCAGATACAAATCATGGTAGGAGAAAACATGACCAATATCAATGGAACAGTTTTAAACATTAGTAGGACTTCTTGACACACAGTTAAGTTTAGCTTAAGAGGGCTTATGAAAACTGAGAGATCTGAATTGGGAAATTGAACAAAAATTCTACTAGAATAAGGCTATTTTCTTGTGGAAATTGGCTTCATATATTTCTCACTTTTTCCATTTTAACTTGGTTTATAATTTTTTTATGTGAAACATTCGGGGGAAAAAGGTCTTTTTTCCCCGTTATGGAATTGAAAGACTTTGCAAATATTCCAATTTTAAAAATGTAATGAGTAATGCCAGAAAAAAATTACTTGACCACAATTTCAATACACTTTTTTCACCATTAGAAGCATACATGACTTTGGCATCTGTGTTTGGGAACTTGACTGGGGATATTTTGAGTGAGTTGTGCAATTTTCTCAGAATATGTAGAACATTATGAAAAAATTCAGAAAACTATGATGTTCTATTAAAAACTAAATAAGGGCTCCAGTCCACATATGCGTAGTATGGAAATGGTGTGTGGAAGTATTTTCCATGTTGAAGATGTGTATGGATTCTCCCTCCTACCATCCATAAGGAATCTGAGCACCTCTGAATATGAGCAAATTGCATTTGTAGCCCTTGCACTGCTATGTGTAGGAAAAAAGGATGCACAAGGGTAGGAAAAAGAACGCTACTGTGAACCAGGAGCAGTATCTCACTTGTGCTGCTCCGTGCCCACCTCTGTCACTTTGGTGAAGCAAATTGTCTGCTGATGATGATTGAGTGGTACCAGCAGGCTGAGGAAGCTGGTGTTATTTATGGAGAAATAACATCTGAAGTGGTATGTCCAGGTCTGTTCCCAGTGCAAGAGAAATGGAGCTACTGGAAAGAGTCCAGAAAAGGGTCGTGAAGATGATGTAGGGACAAGAATATATCTCCTGTGAGGCGAGGCTGAAAGACCTGGAACTGCTCATCTGGGAGAAGAGAAGCTCAGAGGAATCTCACCAATGTACATAAATACCTGGAGCACAGGTGCAAAGAGGAGGCATTCAGGCTCTTCAGTGAAGCCCAGAGACAGGACCTGAAGCACCAGGTACAAGCAGAAACACAGAAGACTCTGCTTCTAAGGGTGACTGACCTCTGGCACAGGTTGTCCAGAGAGGTTGCAGAGTCTCTGTTCTTAGAGATACTCAGAAGCAGTCTGGACATGACCCTAACTGAGCTGATGTGTTGGACTGGATGGCATCCAACCTCAGCTATCCTGTGGTACTGTGAAATATGTCCCAAGTCATAAGTATGGATATGTAACAGAAACCAAGCATTGTATGAACCTCTTCTGGACTCGCCCAGGAGGCCATCAGGATATAACAGGGAGCCTTCATGGCCTTGCTGCCCCCTCCCCTAAGGACTTTTTCTTACAAGGTTATGTGCTCATTCAGTGTCACACACAGTTCGTATTTTTTAAACTTCTTAACAAATGGACTGTGTATCCTGAAGATTTCCCTCCATTTTAGAAGGATGTCCCTTCCAAGTTCTCTGGCTCATTAATGTCCAACTTTCATAATTTCTCTTCCCAAAATCAGCATTCTCCCTGAAGGCTGATTTATGGTGAGAGTGTTCTTCAAGTTCTGCTCTTCAGTGATGGAGGTTCCATGTTTATGGAAAGAAAAATATTTCGAGCATCTCAGGGCACTGATATCTTGCATCTCAGAAAATTGCCATGGGGTAGAGCATTCTGGTGTTATCTGTTAATACCAGAAGGTGCAGTCTCATAGATTTTTATGTTAAGATGCAAAACAGTGGCACCCGGTGACTTCGGCTCCTTAAGGAGAAAGAATATTTTTGTACTGAGTCTGTTCCATTCCTGTATTCATCAAGTCACATTGCTGAGCAAGAACAGATCAGTTAATTTTTTGGCCCAGCTTGCTACATAGCCATATTAATTGGAATTTTCCATGAAGGATTTATAGGGCACAGTTAAAATGAAATGTACTTGCTAACACCTCTGCAGAGGAGATTATTATAGAAAATAGATGAGAAGTAACTGGGTTCCCTTTAGAAAACAAACGTAAATGCACATTGCAAACCAGATAACATATATTGTTCAGAGTATAAATTACACAGGGAAAAAAAAATAAGGAGAAGACAAGATCAAGATCTTAAATCTGAAAACTTCCAGTTGTCTTTTCCAGAAAAATAATAATGCAAAATATTTTTCTACTTGTTTTTTTTTTTTTCTTTCCCCCCCCACAAATCAGCTACCTCTCAGCCATCGGGTGGTAAAGTTTCACTCTAAATAAAGCATTGATGGTATGGAAAAACAGCTGAAAAAAACCCCAAATGACAGTCAGTTCTGAGTGTCAATCTACACATTTAATGAGAAACTCTGCTCGATTTAATGAATCCTGGTGCTTCAGTCTACCATCATTTTAAGTAGAACCTGCATACACAACTATGTAGTGTCAATTTGGGGTGTGTATTGTGGCAGTACAATGCACCTCTGAAGGTAGAACTTCATTTTCTGAACTATTAACCATATAAGCAATTGTTACTAATTTACTGTGAGAAACGTGTGTGAAAATGGATGTGCACATGATTGGCTTGTTGAGACAGCTTGAAAATGTTTAATCAGGGCTGAATAATTCTGTGTCTACAGTAGCAGTTAGAATAAAAACAATCAAAAAGAAAAAAAAAAAATAATACTATCACTTCACCAGTGTGTCAGGGGTGAAAGTCTAATTGGATTGTAGTTGAAGATAAACTAACTTCACTGTGAAATGAGCAGTTGAAATCTGGGGAGGAGGGTCATTATTTGGAGCTTGACCTTTGATTCCTGAGTCTGATAAAACCTGGAAGGAGGACCCTTCTTTGCAAAGTGTATTTCATATGTGTGAGGTGGGGGAAAGCGGGAGGTGGACAAGGACAAAAAAAAAAAAGGAGAGAAACTCCTTGAAAGCTGCTACTTGACATCAGAACTAGGTGGCTGATTACAATGTCTTGGTCAGAACGGTTCACTCGTTGCAAGTATGCGGATATAATATATCCACTAACAATTCTGACATTTATGCATGCATTTATCAGACAGAAGTGCCAGCGCAAACAAAACCCTCCGATTAGGAATCCCTCTAAAAGCCTGCTCTTGAAATTCCGCACAGAGTTGCCGATTTTAACAATGGTACTTGAGTGCTGGCTCTGAACACCAAGCTCACGCTCGTTGCAGACAGCCCAAAGCTCGCAGCCTCTCCCCACGCTCCCTCGCACAGCCCCGTCCTCTGCCAGCTCTAGTGGACTGTAGCCCGGCTCCTCTCTGCATGAGGCTGAGAACCGACTCATGTAAATACAAGCTGGAGAATTTAGGTTGTGTCACGTAGCAAAAACAATGAGTGGAACAAATGAGCCGAGCAGCTCGGAGTTGGAAATCTCTAATTACCAGAGCCAGTCACAGGCAAACACGGAAGGAGGGGCGGACTATTTGCACCTAGTGCCACTCAACCAGGGTGACAATAAATTTATGAAAGGTCAAAGAACTTTCCATATGTAAAACTTGCAGCGGGAGTGACGGGGCTGTCACCCCGCCTGGGCTGCCAGGGCTGTGGCGATGCTGCCACCTGCCGATGCACTCCCCTCTCCTGAGATCCTTCTCCAGGCTCTGCTCTGCTTCTCCAGCCCCCTTCCTTCTGCAGACAGCTTGCACTGGATTCGCTCTCATCACCTAACAGAATTTCCAGTGACCCATTTTGATTATAACACTTACTTAGGATCTACCTGGAGCAATCTGGCACCTGCTCTGCTGACATCCCACTGTCCTGCACGCAACTTCAATATCACTTGCTGGAGAGACAAACATAAATATTAGTCAGCTAGTACTTGCCTTTGTTAAACACAACCTCCTTTTCTAAACAGAAAAGCTCATAGCATTCATATTGCTGTGGACTATGGTATACTTCTTGCCAACATCCCCTTTATTGCTTAGTTTTCAGACTATGAGAAATTTTTTTCTTACAAAAATGCCTTTTCCACAAATATATAAAAACTTCCACATCCATCTGTTTTGATGAAAGGCCCTGTAATAGTAATGTCTTATTTGTAAAATTCACACAAAGATGTATATAGATGCATAAAAATGCATCTATAAACATCCAGAGGGAAATAGGATCAATAAAAGCTTTTTTAAAAAAAGATAATTTTGTCATATTCAATAAATATGCTCCCTCTCTGAATTCCTCCTGCTACTTTTTTTTTTTTTTTGACAAACCATCTAGATGAAGTTAAAAAGTGGGAAGTTAAAAAGTGGCAGGGGGCAGGGGGGAGGAACTTTGCAACAGCATTCTCACTACAGGCTGTAAGGGACGTTTCACTCTGCAATGTCTCACTTAGGTCATTTTTTGCACATTTATAGTTCCCTTGCGTGGGTTCATCTGCATCGCCTGGTGGTCTCTTTGTGAAGAAGGCTCAGAAGAAAAGCTCTTAGCAAAGAATTGTTTGAACAGGACAGTCTCCAGTAGAACTTTCAAAATCAGATAAGTGTGTCCTGTGTGTGCTGCTCCTCCCCAGCACACACACACATGCACAGGGTACACAGACACACACTTTCAAGTAGCTGCTGAAAAATGTTAAAAGGTCTTTTGGAAGAAAACCTTGGTCTTTCTCCCTCAAAGTCTTGGGTTTGTGTAATTTTGTGTTTGAGACTGCTCAGGACAATGGTGTCCCAAGTTTCCATTTATCTCTGTATCTGCAAATGTGTCTGAATTTTCATGTTCTGATGCTGTACATGCCATCATCATGCCCGCTTGTGCTGCAATTACAGCTAGCCCAGCACTGTCACACTGCACTTTCAGTTTTCAGCATCTGCAGGGGACAACTTATCTCCACATGCCCCAAGCCTTCAAAACACATTTGGACAACACTCTCAGGTACATGGTGTGGTTCTTGGAGGCAAGGCACACACAGACTTGTGGTGACCACCATGATCGAACTCCAGGGGAAGCACGTGGTAGTGGCCTGTCCTCAGAGCAAAGCCACCAGCTCTCCCACGCTGTCAGCCCAGCACAAGCATAATTCTTGTTTATTTGTGCCTGATTAAGAGCTCTGCACTTGAATTTTAATCATGAGAAAATCGTGTCCAGTACACAGAAATAGAGAGAGAGGGTGCCCTTGGGAGGACCTTCTGTAGCAATTATTTGGCCTGAACCACTAAATTTCTTACATTATGTTTAATCATTATAAGACAGATAGACTAAGGGTAACAGTTCCAGCAGTGGACAAGCCCTGGTGGTTACCTAAGGTACCTAAGGCTGTGCATTTTACCAAACATTTGCATAATGATGCGGCTGTTTAAAAATTACATAACGGTACAATTAAAATTCCAGAATGGCACAGTGGAGCTGCTGCTTAGGTTAACTGATCATGGATCTCTCTTCCAGCTGCTTTCTTCTCAGAAACTGCTTGTCCACTTAAAATGTAAAGGCACGCTCTTCCAGTGGCTCCCACAGTTCTCACTCACATATGAAGTCTCTGGTGGGCTGCACGGTGTTTTCTCCAGGAAATATTTCTTACCTACAACCTACATTAGCATCCAAGGATTTGCCATCAAAACAATACCAGCATTTAAAGGTTTCTTTTATCTGCTGTTATGAAGTTGTGGCTTGCATATTGTTTACAAATATATAGAATAATAATAAATAAATAAATGCACACAACAGTTTTCTTTCTTAACAAAACCCAAACATAAACCCCACAAAATACCAATTCTCCCAACCCCCTGCCAAGCTTCCAATATATATCCTAATTTTTTAATTGAACTTTGGGCCTGACTGTTAACATTAATGTAGGTATTTTCATTTCAGCTTTAGCACAACTACATATGTTTTAAAATCTGCATTTAAATACCATTAAACTTTGACATCCACAAGTGCTGAAGAGACTATTCATTTTTTTTTCTTCCTGAGAAAATTCTTTCTAGTCAAATATCATAATTGAGCCATGAACAGCTGGCATAAGTCTTATCTGCTTCGACAATCACAATACCAAACAGAAAGACATGACTTCCCTTACCTCTGGTTTTAAAGATTACAAAGGACTCAGACCGGAAGTCTAGAACTTAATATTTCCTTGTTCAGATAAGAGTGATTTCTGAGATCAGCCCTGAGTTTAATTTTGTGTTTGGGCCTTATCCCAGTTCGAGATATGAAATATTGCTGGGAGGAATGTGGCAGGCAATGGAAGCCCACTCTAAGCTGACTTATAATGGCATTTCCCACTTCTAAAAGTGAAAATGTAAGAATGAAACTTTCAATTCTTGACTTCAAATTGATTAAAAAAAAAATGATTAAAATCATTTATTTTTGATTATTAGTATTTATTTTTGATCACTGATATTTTCTAAAAAATAAATTAAAAATTAGAGGAAGGTAAAATTTCTGCTGCCTGTGTTTCAGAGAATTAAAGATACTAACCACTGAGAAGCTTGCCTCTCTTTAAATATTAGGCTTCCTGTTGTCTATTTAAAGTTATGCAAGACCAATTGAGAATGATAATGAACAATAATCTTTCAAAAAATTTCCAACCAGTGGAATTCATTAACAAAAACCTGAAAAACATAACAATCTTTTTGTAAATAAACAATTGTTTTCAAAATGAAAAGCTCTTGGTTTCCTCTCAATTTCATTTTGCCAAAAAGAACTTTGCTACCATGAATTCTGAGCTGCTGCCAAGATTATTGTAATGTGGAACTCCTCATTTGGTACTGAAATTCATGTTTTTTCTAGAGAAGTTGCAAATTGAATCAGAAACATTGTTTTACTTTGACTACCAAATGAATGTAGTTTCTATGATGTGCAAGAAGCAGCTTACAACAAGCATATATCAAGCTGTCTCCAAGTGGACTTTCTTCAGGATAAAAAGATAAAGTGGTTTTCACTTGCCAAAAAATGCATTGTTGTTTCAAAGAAGTAAATAAATTTTTATATAGAGATATATAAAATATATTTTTAAAAATATATAAAAATATATTTTGCATGTACAAAACATTCAGGAAAGGACAATTCTTCCTCAGCAATAAGAAAATAAATTGAAAGTTCAAAAGCAACTTCTCCACTCAAAAAACACCCCCACCCCTGTATGTGTTGACTGACATGCCTTTAGCTTATTACTGGTGTTACACTATTTATTGGCTACTTCCAAAAATGACAATGTGTACATAACCCTTTTACCAATTAACTGTCCAAAGAGCTTCAGTTTCAGCAGGAAAAAAAAAAAAAAAAAAGCCTGAGGATTCCATTAACAGCTAAGCAGACATTTCACAATGAACACATGGCTGCAGATAGAGAAATAAAGAAAAAAAATGCATTTGCATTTCTTTAAATCCTGAAAAATAGAAATATTTCATAGCTATGTCATAACCACTGGAAAGTCACTTTCACACAGTAATTTATAAGAGCAGACTGTTATGCAGGGAGCTGAGTGGGTCAGTGCATTTCTTTCCCAATGCCAATAGAAGTCTTTCCTGAAGAAAGGTACTGGTACACCCATCAGGAACAGATAAGAACTTTGAAATTCTAAAGTACTACTTTAGAATTTCACAGTACTACTTCTTTCTTGAAAGAAAGTTGCAACAACTTATTTCCAAAGGCACACCTGCAGCAGAAGACAGTGATAGATGTATCTTGGCTGATTAGTAACATCTACTGTACATAAATTATAAGCATTTGTCAGCTGTTTGAGGTTTGGAACTGCTCATCTACTGCATTCGATAGGGGAGAAGGAAGACCAGACCAACCATGCTTTTTATATATCAGAATTCACCATACATTTTACATTTGCTTGGGCTGAAAGCCAAGAACATGGTCCCTTTTTCTTAAAAAAAAATCAAAATTCCTTTTTTTTTTTTTTTCCAAACATTATTACTTGAAACTGAAAGACAAAGAGGCAAGGTAATTACAGGGGACAGCAGTGTGGCATTGTGCCATAGCTCCAATATGGATAAGCACAATAAATAAACTATTTTATTTTTCTGGACGTTAGACTTAGATGCCATGAACAGAAATTGAACAAGGTACAGTCCTCCAACACAGAGTTATACTGCACATAGACAACAAAAGGTTTGCAAGCACATTAATTGCTCTGAACAGAGGATAAATGTTATGAAGGGAGCTTGAATGCCACTTACTCAAACTGAACCATAGCATTCCTATGTTGGTAGATTGATGATATGTCTAGTAAAAAAGCAAATGCTACATCCAGTTGCAAGCACACCACTTAGCTGCTCATCTCTGATAAATGTAAGACAATACCTTATGGGTGACCTAGATCCTGTTTAGAACAGGTTTAACATAGTTATTACTGGAAACCAGATACAAATAAGTCAAGAAACTGGATTAATTAGTTTGTTTTGCAGGAATTAAACGAGGGAGAAATCAGCTATGGCCAAAAATGTTCCTGCTCCATAAAAGACACTGTGATTCTATGCAGTGCAATGTTTAAAGCTTGTTCAATACTATGCAATGTAATAAAATGTTATGTAGCAATACAGATCTTGCTTCTGCTGAGGTGTTGTAAATCATAGTTTATTTCAGTGGAGGCAGGATCAGGTTCTTAGTTAGAAATGATAACAAGCCAAGTTTCAATTCTTGAGTATATACCAAAGATAGTTGTCATCTTTGACAAAGGTGTAGAAATGGCAAGGAGATCTATTCATGTGCTTTGGACACTGGCTTTTCGGAGCAGAAGAACACGTATCAAACAGCAAAGCTTCACAAGCATATGCAAGACTGGCATTTTAGATGGCTTTCCTGAACAAGGGCCAAGTTACTACCTGGCCTCTTGCTAAGCTTTTGAATTGTACAGAAAGAGTGTTAAAAATATTTTTCAACCTGTTGTGTTATACTGACTGGGTTTGAATTAAATTGCAGATGTTCAATATCCCTGAAACAGTACTTTTTATTAAGAGACAGAGTAGTCCATTAAACTTCTGTTTCAAATCACACTACTTGTCACTAAACAATCAGAGCATGTTTTCTCTTTCTTTTGACCTTGGCAATTAACATATAAACTTTCAAAGCACTGCGCTCAGACCTCTGAAAAGAAATATGATATTGAAGACAATTAGAGACATAAAGATGAAGGAGACAAATAAAGGGTATCTAAATATAAAGAAATTTCCTAAAAACTCTTCCCGGAAATAAGACACTGTTATTAGAGAGTAGACAGTTTAAAGTGAAAAGACAATCTGACATTTGCATTGATGCTGTAGTAGTGTAGCTCTGACTTGCAGTAGGTGTAATTAGAGCATTCAGTCTACAGAGGAAGAAAGACCTGTCACTCTGCAGCAAAGCCCCAAGCAAGGCAGGATAGCTAACAATGTCTTATCCTTAAATTACGCTTCTGCTTTGAAAAAATATTTAAAAAAAAACAAGGTTTGAGGTGGATTGTGTAGTGTTAGTAACTGAACCTTTCCCCACTTCTCTGCTAATATTATTACAGCAAGTTATTACATATTTTTTGAAGCCCAGAGGACAGCTCAGGATTCATCTGCTTGAGTAAATGCACTGATAGGATTATTTTGGAAAAGCATGATGTAAGCAGACTCTTTCTAATAGAATGAAACCCCTCAAGGTACTTGTAATTAAATTGATTAATTTGGCTTTTGAAGGTGCACTATGTCATCTGATTTTGAAGGCAGACAAATATCCAAGAGATAGAATATCAGTGTCTTCTTATCCTTTATTTAGGGTTCACATACTACCAGCTAACATGGGAAACATCTCAGACAAAAGCTACTTTTCAGCCCTGCTGATTGAAAGGAATTGGAAATTTGAATTTTGTCCAGTCCTGGACAAGAAAGAAATTCCATGCATTGGAAATAGCTACAAATGTTCTGAAATACATGGAATGAAAAGTCCAATCGCTGTTCAACCTTGAATAGATTGCCTGCAAACCCCACTGTTCTTAAAAAATCCCCCTCATCCACTAACAGGAGGTGAGAAAAAACAGAGGAGTTTCTCACTTCTACATGGCAAGAGATAGAGTGGATGATACCCACAATGATGCCTTCCTCTTTTATTGCAACAATACTGATCTTTTTGTCAACTATCCACAGAGTTCCACTGGCACAATTTTATCATTACAGTGTTTGTCATGAGACAGAGAAGGGACAGGTTAATGCAGCTTTCTGAAACACTGATCATAGAGACTCAATTGAGACCAAATGCTGAGAATTTTCTGAAGGGTAGTTGATTGCCAGATTGCCACACCTAAAGCAAGCCATGAAGGTTTTGTCTTCCAGGCATCCCTAAATCTCCTCTGTTTGGAAGGAGCAATAGCTTTCCAGGGAAGTGGAAATCAACACTAAAAATTATTGACAGTTTCCATTTCTAGGGATCCCCTTGGCTACAGTCATAATGAAAGAGAATTATTTTGGCTTCCCTTGCCAAATTCAGGAAAATCCATAACTGAAATCTATGCCAGCAAATAAAATATAAGGCACATAAGCAAACCCAATGAAATATAAGAGAAAATCAGAGCTATTTGGCCAGTAAACAATTTAAGATTACCATGGAACAAGGCAAACTGGCTCTTCAAAGCCTTTCTCAATAGCTCTTCTGCTTCTGTTGAGTAGGCACTGCATTAAACCTGATCATCATTTGAACTACTTATGAATAATTGATTTAGGAATAACTTCACTGACAAAAATCTCACAGTTCAATTTGCTACGGTTTGTGGAACATATTTATATTCATTTATAACAATGCTAATCGACAGCAATACCGACTTTGGAACCCTTAAAAAATTAACTGAACGTTACAAACTCAAATACTGTCGATCAACGTAATTTAATAGAGTATCTTCCATAGATTACCTAACAAAGATCAATCATAATCACAGGACCCTCAACCATTTCTATTCTCTTGTGGTTATTAAAATAGATGGGATTTTCCAGTATGTCTAAAAGATTAATGAATCAGATTTCTGGTAGATCAGAGTGAGATACTAAATTAGGAACAAGTAGTTCTCCGAAAGAACCCTCACCAGTTGCACGTCCCCCCGTATCATCTTTGCCAATGGACTTCCATTTGGAATATCTTTGTTAATCACAATAACAGAAGCATCTTTCCAAGTAATACTGTTTAACTTTTTGTTAGCTTGATGTGTGTGCATGTGTGTCCCATAGGAAATAATAAAACATTGGGTTTTTTATGTGAGAGTGCATATGCATTGTTCTGTTGGACACAAGGACACCGAAAATAACAACTCACATGCAAATAAAGAATAAAAAAAAAGATAAGTAGGAGAAGGGTAACCAATACAAGAAGCGGTAACAGGATATAATAGTGTCAAGGGCATAGCCTAGGGTACCTGAACTGACAAAATAAAGGGTACTGGATCTTCTTCTACCATCCGAATAAGAGATATAATGTTCAGTTGCAGCAATACTCTTCCTCCTCACAGAGCCTTCACGTGATGATGAAAGTTGATCAGGCAGCTGATATAGAAGGCCTTTGGCACTGAGCATAAATTTTGGCTACAAAAATATGACTGTGAAATTTCTTTCAATCAAAGAAATAAATCTCCAAAATGAACTTAATAGAAAAAAAAATTAACTTTGTTTGCACGTCTCTATTTTTATCCAGTCTGCTTTCCTGGATAATCTTTCAGTTTTCCTACAGGCCTCTATCACAAAAACCAAAGTGCTAGAGCAGAGTGAGCATTAATTTTTGATATAAAGGTGCCAAGAAAATACTGGAATTTTGTTCTTCATGTCCCTTTTAAGAAATTACAAATCCTTTTGAGCTGAGGAGACTAGTGCTGAAACAATTATAACAGTGATTTAAGAGGATCATCTTGAAAATGCCAGATTTTTACTGATGGTGTGTTCTCTTCCTGTGAGGAGTTTCACCATTTCCTTGGGTGATGTTTGAAATTATCTAGCTTCCACAGCCTCCAGTAAAGACATGGCATGAAGCTGTCTAAGTACTTATAGGATGTTTCTATCACATTTTCTGCACACACAAAGAATGCCCACCATGGCACCCTTTCTTACTGCATCCTATTGGCATTCTCATGACCTGGCGGATGGATCCAGTTTGGTAGGACACCAACGGATGCTGTCCCAGGAAACCTTTCAACTGTCTGTGGGTGGTTACAAGAACAGTGCAGCACCGGTGTTGTCCCTACCTGACACCCTCCAGAGAAAAATCTTGGGGAGAGAATGAAAACAGGAGTTGCTCAAATGTGGCCCAAGCAGAAGGGAGGACAAAGTCACTGGCAGGGAAGCATGTCCTAGAGCAGGCCTGAAGACACCACGCAGAGAACACGAGCTCAAATTTTGCAGCCTCTCTCAACAGGCTCATTCTTTACACATGAGAATGAAGAAGCAAACCAGAATTGATCTGCACACTGCAGATGACAGGGAAATAAATTTTGTTCATCCATTTGCAGTTGTTCTTCAAAATACATGCAAGTTTACTTTGCCTCATGGTCACCCAGAGGTTTAGTGTTATGTCATGATATGCAAAATTGTAGGAGTTTCATACTCCTTTTGAGAAGGTGGGAAAAGTAGAAATGAACAATTCAAGAAGTTATAAGACTTTTGTTCAGGGAGTAATATGCACTGGCATGGAGCACCAGGAGAAGACTTAGATTGTAGGTTTATCTGTCCCCTTTTACGGGTGACCTTGAAAATGCTTAGAGAAAGCTAGAGAGAAAAGCAATTACATTTTTGAAATTACACACCACTGTTCTCATTCATCTTGATAACCACTTTTAAGGAATCCAAAAAAGGCTAGAATATTGCTTTTATAAAAGTTGTAAAGACCTTGGTTCTGTAGAGTCACTTTTAAAATAAATTTAGATGTACAAAGATGAATTTTTATTTCCTTTGTGTTGCTAAATTGCTACTTTTGTAATTTAAAAAGAAACAAAAAAAAAAAAACCTGCAGTCCTCTACTGAGGACCTTGGCAAAAAAAAAAAAAAAATACATGATCTTTTTTAACTTGTTCTGGAAAGATATGCAGCGGCTCAACCTGTGTAGTGCAGCCATCCCTACTGTGTCACAAGCATCTGCATTCATCCTTTTCTGTGCATTTATAAGTGTGATTGAAGTGTTGGTAAGAAGCTGCATTTATAAAAACAGGATGTTATGCAAACAATAGGCACAAGATCTTAGTTATTCTTCTTCCTGCTGGTTAAGCTCCCCTGTGTTCATTTAGGCATGATCTGTCTTCGTGTCTCTTTTACTCTCATTATTATCTTGCCTTACCAATTAGGTAAGGCACTGAACGGCCTGTTATTCCAGCCTGGGAGGGCTGGGGGTCAGAAGGAGTCATGCTTAATGTTAAGTGGCTGTGAAACATTAAAGCCTGTAAATTCATCAGGACAGTTGGCCTGGCCCACTGCAGGGCAAGGGGTGTAAGTACTTTTCTGCTTGAATTACGCATGGAGCAGCGCTGGCTTTGAAATGCCAGGATCCACGCTGAGCTCAGTGAACGCTCCCCAAGTGTGTAGCTCCAGCCTCAGCTCTAATAGCAGGAGCAATAGGGGTTATTTTTGGAAGCTCTTGGCAGACAGATAGAAAAAGAAACTTCAAAAATCATTCTGCCTTTTTACTGAGGACCCCCTTAGGAGTACTACTGGGAAAAAGTCTGTCGACCTGCCACAGCTAATAGTCACTCAGCAACCCGGCGCAACCGGCGCTCCAGAATCAATGCGCTGCAGCTATTCAGTAGTACCACATCTGATGCTTGAAAGGATGGAAAATACGATATGTGACAGCTGCTTATGAGTGATAGTGGCAGTGAACAAAAAGCCTAACGGGTGCTGGAATGTCCCCGCCCCGCACACCGAAAGGACGCGGGAGGGAATGATGACTTTTCCTAGCACGGCTGCACTCTTCAGCAGGCACCGTCCTGCGTGCCAGATTGGCAACTCCAGCAGCTCAACAGCAATTATTCACATGCCACCTCTGAAGCAGTGGCTTGCTACCCACAGTATCCCTGCTACATCATGTACCAGACTGCTGACTGCACATCAAGAGGTTTTTCACTTCTTGGATCAGAGAATAAGAGACCTACAGACATAAAAGAGAAAAGGGTCAAATCTCTTAGTCTAGAATTTCTACAAGGAAAGCAAGCAACTATTTGCGACCAATATGGACAAGGTTAAAATCTAAGCAAGGCTAGTTAACTTTGGAAAGAAGGATTTTCTGATGTACCAAAAAATCTGGCCAGGGTTTGTTACTGAGGTGTTTTACTACTGGCTTCATTGGGATCTCAGTTGCATATACTCTTGGTCTGCTTGAAATTTAGCACCCAGCAATATTTAAATATTTCTAGAATTATGGATTATTTCTTGAAATCCAATAGTGTCTCATTTGGATATATAGTAAGACCTTTTTTCGGCAAAGGCAACTTTGCTTCTGTTTAATATATGGCTTAGCACCTCAAACTTTTTGTTTCCAAATCTGAATAAATACTTATAGTTAAACCTCATCTCCATGATCTTCACTCTTCATCGTGGAAGCATAAGATTGGTTTTTACAGAAAAAAATATTCACTTGTTCTGAGAGGAAAGCTCTTTTTTTTTTTTTCCTTAACATAGCTGAAACTTTTTAAAATATGTCTCAAAACAATTCTCATAAACTGACATTTTGGCAAGTTTCTATAGAAAAAAGGTCTTCAATAAAAAGCAATAATGTTACTACTGTGCAGAATGATAGAACACCTCCCTAAAATAAAAAAGACATTAAGAAATTTCATCAGGAGAGAACCTGATAATTAAAGACATTGTAAAAGCAAAGATGACTCTGAATTTGGTGTACAAAGATGAGTTTGATCAAAGGTTAGTTTAATCATTTGTCTATACAAGGAAGTGCTGCCCTGAGTTGTCAGTAGCTCTTCTTGACCTATTAAAAGTCTTAAGTGAATATTACTTTGTAGATCTCAATTGGAAAGACTCCCTTAATAACTCATACATGAGAGCAATTTGTTAATATATATTTTTTACAAGTTATTTTTTCCCACAAATAAATATTTTCTGTCATGTTCAATATTTTTATGCTGTAAGATTTTTTATCTTGCTTTAAGATATATAAACTCCCTTTCAAATATTTATATACCACCAAGAAATATTTTCAAGACTGCCTCTGCTTTTGATTTTATCTTCATGCTAAGGGACTCAAAAGGTTAAGATTTTAATCCACTGCAAGGGATTTGCTGAATAAATATCTTGTTTGTAAGAGCTGGATTAGGACAACACGCTAAACCTACTCCATCTAACTACAACACAGTGAATCTTGTCAAGAAAATAAACTCTTCTGTTTATCCTTACTTATGCACAGAGCTATGAATAACTCTTATAACCAGCTAGTGATCCTGCCTACATTATCTTGTCTGTAAACATGCCCTGCATGCTGAAACAGCTGAAAGGAACATACAGGATTAGGAAAAATCACAGAAGCTGAAAACATGTTTTGACGCAACTATGGGAGAAAAAAATCCTCTGCTCCAGGTGAAAAGCTTTATAGTCTGTCTCATCTCCCCTTATCCTCACATTGCCCAGAATTGCCTTATTTTGTCAAAGAGAAGCTATGATGAAAAGCTCCTTAGAGTGACCCAACTTGAAGGAATGCCTCCTTCTTTAATTTCCCTAAGAGTTAAAATAGTATATAGGTGTCTGCTTTCAAATTATTGTTTTTCAAAAGGTACACTAGGAAAGGTTAGGAAAAAAAAGTTTATACTGAGCAAAAACACACACCTCAAACGATTTGTAAACCACTGCTTAAACTTTGAGTTTCAACATTTGATTTTTAACTTAGGAGATCCCAAGCATGTTACAAACCTTATCAGAAATCCTATTTATCATTGACACATAAATTAGTGGGCTGCTTGGTTAAGGACAGCATCTAGCATTAGTGTGCAGAGGAACAGCTCTTTCATGACATATCAGAATGTTCCACCACAATTGACCCAGGTGGCCAAGAAGACCAATGGCATCCTGACCTGTATCAGCAGTAGCGTGGCCAGCAGGACCAAGAAAGTGATTCTCCCTCTGTACTCAGCACTGGGGAGGCCACACTCGAGTGCTGTGTCCAGTTCTGGGCTCCTCAATTTAGGAAGAACACTGAGGTGCTGAGAAGGGTCCACAGAAGAGTAATGAAACTGGGTCTGGCAAAGTGTCTGGAGCACAAATCCTGTGAGGAGCAGCTGATAGAGCTGGTGTTTAACCTGGAGAAAGGAGGCTGGGGGGACCCTTTCAGCCTCTTCCTGCAAAGAGGTTGGAGCCAAGGTCAGCCTCTTCTCCCAGGCTACCAACAACAGGATGGAAGGACACAGTCTTAGGCCACACCAGCAGAGGAAAACATGTGAGTATCTACCTGGAGAGCATGGACTTAAAAAATCTAAAAAATCAGTCTAGGGCTTTTTTCATGTTTTCTCCTCAGATTGAAATGAATCCAGCTGAGAAGTCCACAGAAAGTTGGAATTACAGCAATGAGATAATATTTCAGATGAGTCTGCACACTTTAATAATATACCTGTTCATAAAGTCTCTACCTAAATGTGTAGAGACTTATTTCCTCTAATAGCTTTAAAAATTTGAAAAGTGAACTCTATAGTCTTCTAATTCTACCTTTGCACCTGAATTTTAAGCTTTCTTTTTTTTCCTTATGAAGACAACATATGCTGCAACTATCACCAGTTCTCTTCCCCAACCAAATATATTTTGCAATTAACTTTCCTTAGAATCAAATTCAGAGAAAAAATGTTTTTACAGTTGTTTTGCAGTTTATAAGTACAAAACAAACCCCACAGTTCTTGTTACTAAAAAAGGCAGCAGCCTCACTCTACCTTAGGAATTTCATACGGCACTGCATGATACTAAATAAGTTTTTAAGCATTCCTTTTGAAATATACAGTTAGAGGTATGCAGATTTGTCTGGTAACCAAGTATATTTTACTATTTACTCTTTATTTCCACAATAGAATGAAAAAGAATGTGTGACCAGCAGAACTAGGAAAAAGGACAATAAAATGATAATTTGATGTAAAAGTTGGGACATCCCAGTCAGTTAATTTCCTTTTCTACAGGAGGTGTAGCTATCTGAATTTCCATAATGTAAAACCGTTTACTCTTCTACTGAGCAGGAATTTATGAAAAAAACATCCCTGTGGCATGGTTTAAGGTCAACTATTACAGTAAAAATATTCATTACCATAATACATACGAAATAAACATTTAAATATAACACACCTCAATTTTTTTCATCAGCAGTAGTAAAAGCAGCAAATAGTTGGTTCAGCAAGGAAGCTTTTACAATTATTTGACAGGATTTTTTATCGTCTGTTCAGAAACATCAACCACTTCTCTATGAGTAAAGATATAAAGAAGTGAACACTGCTTAGTATCCATGGATGCTTCTATAACTAAAATCATAGCATGGATTTATCCATAAAATAAAGAACACACTCACTCAAGATATGTCTTTGTTTTATTCCCTCAAATAGTTTCACAGGACCAGCAGCCCCTTCTCATAAAAATGACTACTCTTAGTAAAATGGGGAAAAATTATACTGATGATGAAAGGCACCCAGAGCTCATAAAAATGAATCACTACATATGCTGGTTAACAATGTCTCAATTTAAAACAATATAATTCCTGAAAGTTATGAGTCATAATTTCTTTCATGTGAGCAGTATTTATATGGATTTGTCAGTATTACCAGAAGAAAACAAACAAATTTTAATATGCAGTCCTCAAACTCTCATGTTAGCATGCACTATCCAAAAACTGGAATCATAGCTAACAGCGATAAAAATGTTAATTTATTTCTAATCCTGTAGAAGTCTATTTTCTCTAATAGTTACGGAAATGGAAATGAAGTGGTGTCTAAAATGAACACCCTGTATTTTACTTCTTCAAAGACCAAGAATTTCAACGGGGTACTTTTGAATAAGTTGTCCAACATATTTTGTGCAAGATGTATTTGGGACATAAAAAAATGAACATCCTAACAGGTATACAATAATACACTAAATAAGGCCTTATAAATCAAAGTGTTTGAGACTTTTTAAGAATTGCAGAGGTCAGTTTCCTTCCCATGGACCACATGACCTTTCACATGAGTTTATGTATGTGTTGTGCCTATTTTTCAGTATTCAGTGTATCTGCACTGGCAAGTAATCCATCTGGTGTTGACAAAAGAGGTTTGGAGAAGTCTTTAGAGTGATGTCCTGCAACCTCTGTCTTCAGGAGAGATAGGATTTTTCCTCATGCTTCTCATCTATTATGAAAATTCTATGAATCTGTGGACAGAGATACTACAAATGTATTTCACATGTTACTATCTGTATACATATGCCCATAACTTAAAATGGGGACTTTCTTCCTTAAATGTATAACTTTTTCCTCTGTCTACAAATTCTACTGCTTTTGTCTGATTCAGTGAGTCCAATATCCATATTCAATATCAAAACAGAGGAAGGCCATTCTCAATCTAAATGATAGAGGAACACTAATGAAATTACAGAATTGAAAAAAAATTAAATGCATTACAAAGAAAAAATAAATATCCACAAATCCCCACCATGTTTGCTGCCTAAAAGTTTATTGAACAGATAAACAGATTTCTGAATTACTTATGTTCTTCTATAGGTACATATACATGCTTTAAATAGTATACATAATGACTATATTCATTTATAATATGTCCATTGTGTCAAAATTTCCAGCTCCCTGAAATAAACACACATTTTACTCTTAGAATGTTTCTTCTGGTGATATTCATCAAAAATACTTCATAAAAGACATGTGGCAATGTTCTGATTTAAAGCAGGCCAAGGCAGAAGGTTTCATGTTGTCACTCTGAGAAAACAGGGAAAGAAACTTAAAACACTTGGGTGCACAAAATCATTCTTTTGGGTCCCTTCACCACCTCTGTCTTCGGTGTCAGCCCAAGAGATGAAATGCATGTTACTGAGCAGCCTTGTAATTCTGGCACCATTAAGAAGACTGCCTTCCCTTGTCTCTTCCAGTTCTCCTGATATTTGCTTCTAGTCTGTGTTTTCTGATGAAGCCCAATCTGAAGGCCGTCCTTGAAGATCATCCTTACCATGAGGAAAGATAGACTCTCCCAAGGGGCTGGAAAATGAAGCCATGTAAGAAATGAGGACACTGATGAAAACCCACATTTGTGAAGGTTTCTGTTACCTGAACAGGGTTGCATTTTACTTGTGACCTTCACTTGTAACAGCTCTGTGCTGCACCTTCTAGCCGTAGCAGTGCTTCAGCAGGCTTGTGCCCTGTTCTGACCCAGCTGCCGACACCCTCACAAGACTGCAGTGCTGAATAAAGTCTAATATCTGTATTCCATTTGTGGCAAAAACTTCAAAGGCTCAAATAAATTCCACTGCTTATTTATGAAACACTTTGGAGCTGTGGCATCAGACAGGAATTGATGCACAACCAGAGGATTACTAGTTTGAACTGAAGTGCCAGTGCCAACTTTGTAGAAAAACTGAGATGAAGGCAATGAACTGAGAGAGTGAACCTCACCCTAAACTTTAAAACATGCCACAATGTTTTTGCTGTTGTTTCTGGCAATCTGAAACAAGTCTCTTGAAGTTGTTTTTCTAGGATCCGCATCTGTTCTCTAGTGTTGGAAAGTCGCAGTGGGGATGAGGGGTGGAGAAACAAATATAGGCAAGGGGCATTTTTTAAAAGGCACCAATTCCCTTCCTATTTCCATGGCCTTCTATTTCAGACTTTGAAAGTATAACATGCTCCAGTAATTTGGAAGTATTACTGCCTGCCTCAAGCCAAAATTGTTGCTTCAAAATGTGGAATTTCTGAATTTCCCCACAGCTTACACCCTTGCCTAAAACTGTTCTGTAATGCTCGCTAATGTTCTGGTTTCTTTGTCAAGGCAGATGCTTCTAAAGACAACCTGAACTGCCTTATGCCAGAGGATGAAGATATATTAGCATTTCAGGGCCAAAACAATCAATTAATTGGTAATAACTACTAGAATTAATCAGCCTTGTCTATCTGGTTTCATTACTCAGAAACAAAGCACCAGCATGACTTTCCTGCTGTCACTTCTGTTCATTTTTTCTATATATTTTGCTTAATCTTAGACTGCATCATATTTGAATATATTTAAAAGTCATGCATCATATTTGAATGTATTTAAAATTCATGCCTCATTTTACTTTTTCAGTATCTCTGCTTTTCCCTGTACCAGGACAGCACATGGACATTAGGTGATCTGCTTGGTGGGTGCATTTTCAGGAGGAGAACTTGGAGGTGGGAATGCTTATTAGGAACACTGGGAGGATCCAGTGATGGCTTCTACCTTTGCATCTGCAGGGATGCTGAATGTGTGACCGTAGGGTCTTAATATGTATTTGAAGTAGGATTAAAACAAAGTGGCAAAAGTCACCATTCCTTGCCAGCCCAAAAGCAAATATGTTTTTGCATAGGCCATCTGCAGCCACAGTCAGAGGCTTGGTAATAGTAACAAAAATGCTCAGATGAAATCTTGTGAGGGTTGAGGAGAAAATATTATACCTCTGCCTCAAATACAGAAACATCCTTCCGTCAGAGCAGATACTGGGCCTATACAGTTTCAGCTTTGCTATTGTTATCTACTGCTGATTGTCTGTCCACTTCCAGGATGGAAATGCAAGTACCATATCCACAAAGACCAGTTGGTGACATTTCACAAATATTCTCAGCCAAAAGGGTTTTCTTATATGAATAAACTCCAGACAACCATGTTGAACATAAACCTAGTTTACCAAATTCAACTGTCCAGTCCTGACCTTCTTCTTCATGAGTTTTATGAGTCTTCTAGATATTACTGTTTGAAGCCTTTCCATAATTTATAGCACGTTACACCACACTTTCTTTAGTTTTCAAAGCCAGGTCCTAAATAAAGACCAAAAAACACTTCAAACAACTTAATCCTTCCTAGAAAAGGCTGTTAGCATTCAAAGATGACATTACATCAAAAGCAAAGGTTAAACTCCAGAATGCATTCTTTGAATGAAGTAACAAAAGCTCTATTATAGCCTTTGATCACTTGAGCTCACCTGTAGGAAATGTTACACCTTTTTATTAAACTGTTGAATTGTCTTTGCTGTACAAGTTGGAGACATTCTTGACAGGCTTAAAGTCGTTAACACCTCTGAGGAATGCTCAGCAGAGCCTATAATACTCTCTCGTGTCTATGCATGTTAGTATAGCAACTCTGTGCTTTCCTAACAGCCCAGGCACTCTTTCCTTTTCTTATTTCTTTTACAAATTTATTGAAATGAGTATATTGGCAAGAAATAGTATATTGGCAAAATTATCCATGACACAAATGTGCACAGCAAAGTATTTGACAATATCAAGAAATAAAGACCCTATCAATAAATTAGAAAAAATTTGTATTACCATGAGAGGTTTTTTAAATAAATCACCACTTAATTACTGAAAAGAAAACCAAACAACTCTGCCTTTTTAATTGGCAGCTAGGCAGTACATTTAGCATTGTCCATTACCAACTGCAGTACACACAGTCAATTCATTTTTTATTCAGATAACCTGCATTCACATTCTCACACAAACTGACACACACATACCTGCCATGCTTTTCCTCCCTCTCTCGAGCATTAACTACTTGTATATAAATGTATATGCATGAAAATATGGACTATTAAAATAAAAAGAAAGATCAACATTATATCTTTAGTTTCTCCTCCTTTAAAGATTGCTGCATATTTTTTTTAGTTTTAGAAGCACTGCCAAATATAAACATGTTTTCTCTTAAAATTAAGTAAACAAATAAGCTTATAAGGATTTTCTGACAATCCAGATTATCATTTAGCTCTAATATCTTTACCAATGAACAGCTAAAAGCTATTTCCCCCCAGCCTCTGTGGATTCTTTTTTCTTTCTCCGTTTATTTCTTCAGTTCTTTTGCACAGCTCATCTCTTGATGCCTAAATATTATTTTTATAAAGACTAGCAGTCCTACATGGATGCACTCTCAAACACAGAGAGAGAGAGGAGATGATTCTCCTTTTCTTCCCAAGTTATGCTCTATATACATTACTTCTTAGATGTCACAAATCTTTTGAATATTTCTAATAACACTTTACACTTCAGGTTCTGAGACATCTTCTGCTGAATAAGCAGTCACATACATGAAAGCTGACTTCCAGACTGTCCCTGTATGCACATACAAAAAGAATTCTTACATACCAACAAATGCTATGAAACAGGTGAGGGCAAACAACTACCAAATATAAATTAAGACATATTTTTAAAAAGAGCATATATCCTTTAAAAAAGGAAATGCACCTGCTGTCTGTACTGTAGTTGAAGCCTCACACACAGCCTCATGCAATCAGCAAAATCTAAGTTTACATCCTTCTTTCCCACTAGATCTATGATTTTCTTAGAGAACTTCTGACTTGCTCACGCTTCTATTCTTGGCCTATTTAGAGATAACTATTCAGCAGAGGCTTACAGTGAGCTTCTGGATCTTAATCCTGTTGTCTCGATTAGTCTCTCTAATGATTACACAGTTTGATTGCCTCAGAGGGAGGTGGAGAAGAATGGGGTAGAGTGAAGGGAGCAGTTTGTGTAGTCCCCATTAGCTCTTGATTACAGGAAAAACAAGATAGTGTCATGTTGTCTGAGTTCAGTGGGGAGGAAGGTAACGTGCCTCAGAATAATTCTGTACAATCAAGAGATTAGATGGATTAAATGTAACCAAACCTTTCCTAAAACAGAAGTGATGAGCAATATGTTTTTAAATGGTAAACACTGACTAATTTGTTGACTCATTTGTGAGTGTCTACTAACACAGTGAGAGCACTGGTGAGAAAAAAGCAGCTGCCCGTACCTGTTTCCATGCTGAATCACATGGAATGGATTTAAGATTGCTGTGCCTAGACGACTTTATTCACTGAAGATTTCTGTCCTGCTCTCTTTTCTGACTCAACTGGGCAATGAAAATTCAGTATTTTCTAAAACTATGAATTTTTCTGTACTTTTGGGTGACCAGAACAAATGAGTGAAAACTAGCTCTCTTGGAAGAAATTTTCATCAGCAGTTTCTTCTTAGATGTGAGTGATTTAGACTTTGTATTTTTCATAAAATTTGAAAATGGCTTTCATAAAAATTAAATCAGAAAAACAACAACATAAATTTATTTGCTAATTCCCTTTGAAAAAATATACAAAAATAAGCCTAATACACTTTTCATTTTTCTACTTTTGATCATTTCTTAAATTAACAAATAATGATTTCCTTATTTCATTTTATGAAAATACCTCATTATTTGACATAATGTATGGAATGCTTTATCAAATGTCTTCAGTGTCTGGAGAACAATTTAATCTTTTCTGCAATCACAGTGCTGTCAGATGCAGAAAGCAATATTCACTCTGCACAGAAAAGTCCTTTTTAGTCCTCACAAGAACCCTACTGTGTGATAATATTCACAGCAGTGAAAACACAGGAGCATATCTATTCTCTCTTAAAAGCTTATAGTGATGGCTTAAGCTGAGAACAGCAGCTCCTCCAAATCCACAAAAATACATCCCATTCTTATCAAGCAAACATAATCTGTGCTGCTTATTAATTTTTAAAAGTCATTTATCCCTAATGTTAGCCTGCTCCTCCCTCAAGGCACAACATTCAGAAGAGAGGAGTAACTGCAGTGAAGTATGCAAGCTACATGTCCCAGAATTATTTGGAAAGCAAGTGCAACTCCTTCCTGTACATGCAGTAAAATCAGAAGAGTGGAGGGGTTGTGGTCTGTCCCTTGTTTTCCTCACAACAGCAAAATAAAGGGACACTTTTCACTGGACCAGGTAGCTCAAAGCCCCTTCCAATCTGGCCTTGAACATTCACATGGATGGGGCATCCATGTCTCCAAGCAACCTATTCCAGTGTTCCATCACCCTCAGAGTAAAGAAATTCTTCATTATGTCAAATCTAAATCCATCTTTTTTTCAGTTTAAAACCAATACCCCTTCTCCTTTTGCTACAAGCCCTACTACAAAGCTTGTCTGCTTCTCCTAAGCCCCTTTAAGTAATGAAAGGCCACAATCAAGTCTTTCCTGAGCCTTCTCTTCTCCAGCTCGAACAACCACAACTCTCTCAGCCTTTCTTTATGAAGTAAGGACAGCTATATACACAGACTTTTCACCAAAGCCTAAACTGAACAGCTCTCAGCACCACTCTTCCCCCATTTGGAGTCAGAATCTGATGTTTACTCAACTTGTAATAGGACATAAAATTAGTAATGGTTGGGAAAGAGATTTATTGACAATCACGAAAAAACTCAGAAGACTCAGTTTTCCAAATACAGGCACCTTTCTTACTGGAAGCTCAGCCTCAATGAGAAAAGTGTAGGCAGTAGCTGACTTACAGATCTGAAAGAATAGGTTAACATGGGTGTTTTAACAAAAGAAAAATAGTGATTTTCAAATAGTCACCCCAAAATTGCACTTTTTTGAAGATGATTTGTTCAGTAACCTTAGTAATCATTAAAGGAATTTAGGGATTCTTTTGACACATTATGCATCACAAGCAGAAGCTAGAAAGTCACAACACTAAAAAAAGAAGTTGGTTGCCCTAGGCATGTTTCAGCTTACTGTCAGCTCAGTCTGTTCTAGTGTTTCACTTGTAATAGCTCCCTTGCTGTACTTATGACTAATAACAATAAAATATTAACAAAATAGTTTTCCTTGGTGGTGACTCTAGAGACAGGAATGAAAGACGTTGCTGTGTCCTCTGTTTCGTTTCTAGCCTGACAAGTAGTTTTGCTCCCATTGCTGTAACATTTTGATGCCAAAGGAATCAGCTACAGCAGTACTGCTGTGTTCTCTGCTGGTCTAAGAATAAACAGCCTGGTATGCTCCCCTCACCTTAGAGAGAATTTGGTTTTCTGTAGTGCCTCTTCCTTCTCAACTAGAACTTCCTAATACCCTCCACCTTCCTCCAGCTTTTCCCACTACTCCCAGATGTTGCTAAAAGACACGGTGGTGCTTTTCATCCTTGGGCTGCCTTGCTGCCCATGTTGGGCTCCCTTTCATCTCTTCCAGCTCCTTCTGCACTCATTCAGCCCTCAGCTGCAGACCTGATAGCTGCTCCAATTCCCACAGCCTCCAGAGTGATGCTTTCTTCAAAAACCAACCCTTTCCCCCTCTGTACTGCAACAAAGGCAGTGAAAGGTTTGCCAGTTCTCAGAAGGCTGTCCTGTAAAAGCACCCCAAAATACCCTACAGATTAAATTTGAAATTTATAACAAAATATTTTTATTTCACTGTACTTACTGCTTGTTTGTAAACATGCCTACAGGTCTAAGGTGAAATTGGGCACTACCTATAGGAATAAACAGCCCTTGATAGTTTGTCATATAAACTTAAACAGACCAAAGATAAGGGAAGCAGATACTATAATTCTGATTATCTCATTTCACTCCAAAGTACTGATGAATTTGTGCAAAACCCGTGGCAATTGCAGCAAAAGTGTTCAGGCTGTACTATGAACTTGATACTTTGTATACTGAATTGAGTTTTTACTGTTTTCTGGGGTTTTTGTGAAAGCTTCATGTGGCTCTAGGACTTACAGAATTATGGTCTATTTGTTTCAGCACTAGTGCCTTATGAACAAGGGATCTGTTAAGGGTTTCTCAAACATCTCATTCAAGCTAAACTGTGAAGAAAATTTAGTTTCTTCAAACCAATGAAGGCCTATGTTTTTAATCCCTTCAGTGATGTCACATGAATGCATAATTGTATGTGCAAGCTAGGATGGATTCTTAGAATAAGAGTAAATAAAATTTAAGAGAAAAAAACCAAAGCAAAATAAAATAAAATAAAATAAAATAAAATAAAATAAAATAAAATAATTTTAAAAAGTCAGGCACTAACCAATAATACAAAGGTTGACTTTTGCATTGTCTGTGTAGTTTGTAGCCTGTCATTCAAACCAAATGATGCCTTTAAAATGTGTTTTGCAAATGGTGTGACAAGATTGGCAAACACTTGTGGTGTCACAGAGGTTTGCCCTTTGTCTTCATGTTGTGATTCTCACCTCTTTGTGGTAGATCCACAGTTTGTCCTCTCAGACTCTTTTATTCTGGTGCCTTTTTAATGTTAACACCAGTCAACTCCAGATTGCAACATCCCTTGGTATTGTAGTGGTGATGTGATTCACATTACCACTGGCACTTTATCTCCTGATAATTGCCTAATTAGCTTACTGTGTAATCACCATTGTTTCCAGCAACTTGCTACATGATTGTTGCCTCATTTCCACAAAGCAGCACATCTTGGTTTTGACAGGGTCAAACCATGTGATGTTTTAAGGCTTGTGAACTTCATGATGTCTGGAGGCTTGAGAGCTGGTTTGTCATAGCTCAGATGTGGAAGCTGACTCCACTTGAGGTGTGCCATCATCCTTACATGGGTAAAAACAATCTCTCTCTAACCTCCAAGCCAGAATATTTCTGTAATTAACTTACACATTCACAAAAATAAATACATTCTAAATACATGGAAACTTCTATTAGTTAGGAAAATTTCAACAAAAATAGATATGCTAAGCTCTGCATATGTCGCATTATGCTGCAGGTTTTATTTTTCTAAGTGTCTCCTTTATATACTGCAGTCTCCACTTTTCCACATTTTCTGTTCTTTGCTTCTGTTTTCAACCAAATTACTTTTTTCTTAAGGTTTCTGTTCCTGTTTCTCTAAGCTCTTGGATTTCATTCACTCATTAAGAAGAATTTTAAACAAAATTTTCAAGGTATTTCAAGAAGAGGCAAATGCGTCTTCTTATCCCACAGTACAAAAAACCAGGAAAAAAGTATCCCCAGTGACTCACTATAAACATAGTACCATTTAAATGCTAATTGTTATCTTCATTTTTCTCATGCACAGGTGGATTGCTCATTTTTGTACCAGCTCTGTTCAGTTTTGGAAAATAGTAAAAGGAATCAGGAACTCCTTGAGTTCAAACTGACAAATTTTCCCCAAATCCTTGGATTGTATAAGCATTTGATAGTCTACAACCAGGACAAACATTGACATAAATGAGGATTATGTCTGCAGACCAGTAGCAGAAGCAGAGTTGGACAGTGTTTTTGGGCCATCTGGGCACTATTCAGTGGGATTTAATCCAGCATATGACACACTCTTTGCTTCAATTTCTTAGGCTGGAGGCCAGGGACACCTATTGTAAACCAGACTTTTGAACCTCCCTGAGAATGCTGAACACATTACACTGGTATGACCACATATACAAATAGTTAGAACTGAGTCTGGATTCAGATGAGACCAAAACCACTCTTTCTATTGAAGACATCTCCAGTGAGATAGGCCAGAAGGGTGATGTTCACTATTGTTTAAATATCTGCCAAACTGCAGCTTTAATATTAATGGCTTATTCAGGTCATGCCATTTCTTAACGGGTTTTTTTGTATCATCCTCTATGATATTTATGCTAATGGCCAAATACTTTCAATGAACTTAATTTCCAGCTTCAGTGAAATAACTTCTACACATCTAATTTAAAAAGTAGAACACTTAATTTAAACAGAATATACATAAAAGGTTTTTTTTTCTCTTTTGCCTTATACTGCTATTGTTAAGCCTGAATCAGATATGAAATCTAAGCTTGTTACTGGGAAAAAATCCATTCACATTCAAAGTTTAATGTTACTCAGCTCTCCATACAATCACTGCAATAACACTTTATCTGCCTATTATGAGTGTCCTTGACAGAATGTTCGCAGAGCTAATCATTTCCAGAAAAAATAGACGTGAGGGCAAGAGGATACGTACATATTTTATATATATATATGTGTATACAACTATATATGCTCTTGGAGCTGATTTTTTTCTGCTCTGGACGTTTGCAACTTCTTGCTAAGAAGTTAAGTCTTCATGTAAGTCAGTATAATCTAAGCAGGATAATCAAGGCTTCAGGATTCAGTCAGGTTTATAAATTCTTTCAATTACATAAATAGTTTTGAAATTGTTAAAATAATAACAATTGCTGTATATTGATTCATACAATCTTTTGTATATTGATTCATTCACCTTATTGAAGAAAACATTATCAAATATAATCCTACTCTGCAGTTATTATGGTGAAATCACATACCCAAACAACAAGAACCTCCAGAAAGGCATGGTGTGATTCCATTCCACTATTTACAGCTGCTGGCCGAATACACATTCTGGTGCAACTTCTTTTTTAACCTCCTAATGAAACCTAATACTGCGGATTGGAGTCTATCTCCTCAAAACTGCAGCTTACAGGATACCTCTGTGGTGCATTAATCTTTTAACCCCTTGAGGCATACTGAACATCAATTACACAGTGCTGTTGCCCAGAGGTGAGATATGTGAGCTGGAGCTAAAGACAGACTACAGCAGCGGCATCTTACACACAGATCATGAGCAATCCATCTTCTTCAGGGTGTGGGGGCAGAACAACTTTGGAAAGCCATCAAGGCGTAATACTGTATTTGAGTGTATTTGCGGCTAAAACTAACTTGTCACACAAGGAAGAGCTCGCAAATCATCCTGACCCTCCTGACCCCGTGCAATCTGCGGCTGAGGAGCACAGGCTGTTAAAGAGCCTCACAAGGTCCACACAAAAGAAGCAAAAAAGGACTCTTATAACTACCCTGGATGCTTTTATAAGCATCAGGTTTAGGAGGAGGATGGAAAGTAAATACCACCAACAAAATTGAGAGTTATCACTGGTATTGCTCAAAGACAAGGCAAAATCCACTTTGATAAAAAAGGGGGAAATCAGCTCAAAAAACACAATATGAGCCCCCCTGCTACTGAGATTTCCCAGCAGCTGCAAATACTAAAAAGTGAGTTTTTCCTACACAATAAAGCTCCCATAGAAATTACAATAACTGTATGCCTGCTCTATATTGCCTTTTAGGCACTAAGTTTATTCTTAATGTGTTTGTCACTTTAAGACAGTAAGAGTTTTTATTGCTTTAGGAAGTATAGATCTAAAATATACAGAGTGGTTATGAGCTTCAGATTGCTTAAGGACACATGGAACTTTTCAGGGCAACCAGTACTTGCTGTTATAGAACTAGATGCTTGTGTCATAAATACATGAATACCTTTTATAAGCAGCTACCTACAGTTTCATCAAGGCTTGTCTGTATGCTCTGACATGCTGCTCTCTATTAAAAAACTCACCAAAGCAGCTGGGTCAAGAAACTTCTAAAACACTGATTAAAGGATGCATTGACTGACTAAGGATAACTGTAAATTGAATAATTGATGTGTCAGATAATGATAGATGCATTTTCCAAAAGATTTTTAATGAGTCATCCTGCTGCTGAAGAAAGGGAATGAGGAGCCAGGAACCAACAGTGGGGTCAGGCTGCAAAACTAAGACTTTATTACCTGCTTTTTATCGTTCCTTTATTTCTATTCAAGAGAATAGCATGGAAATAAAGGAAGTCTGCATTTGTGTGTGTGTTCAAAATTGTACATATCTTGATACCTATGGCACAGCTAATGAACTATCAAAACCAGTGCACATTACTGGATAATTTCTTTCTTTGGACACAGTGGGTGTACCTCTTTCTGTGGCAATTTTTTTTCTTGAGGTTGGTATGTGCCACCTGCTCAATAACTTCTATGAAATTCATCTCTAAACTTCTTATTATTAATTCATGTTTTATCTGACATTGCTATTTACTGTGTTTCAAGAATATTTCCCATTTTAGAGATATCCTTTAATATAAGAAGTGATCTATGCTGGCTAAATGTGTAAAGGCATAAATATTTCTCTAGAAATCAGTTAGAGAAGCCACTACTGTAGAAGTCTATTAACTCCTGCTGTTTGTCCAACCATTGTCTGTGGCATCCATAAGTCAGTCAAGGCTGTCTGCTCCTCTTCACCGTCACCAACACCCTTCACAGATGCAGGTTTTTAGAAAGCAAAGCAGTTTCCATAGGTCTGTGGACCTGCCCAAAGTTCCTCAGTAGCACAGGCACAACTAAATTTGTCAGCTTTAAGATAAGGAACAAATAACTTACTTTTTTTCGTACATAGGGTGGTAACATTCTTTTTTTTTACTGCAGCAGAGCAGGTGCCATCTTCTACTCATGCCCAGTCTCTGCCTGAAGATAGCTGAAGTTACTTATATTTGCCCACTGTTTCTACTCTTGCCTTCATTTGCAATACTATCAGTATTTTAAATATCTGAACAAAGGCATGAAATATTTAGGAATTTGCTTGAACTGTATAACCAAAGAATTAAATGCAGTAAATAAACACTCACTTTAGGAAAGCCAAACATTACATAGATTATAGCTCTTCCTAGAATTTGTATGTTGCAGCTGCAGAAAGCTTGTTGTGATGGTAAATAGCTTTATACAATCACAGCCTTTATTCAAGGGGAAAAAAGACTAGACTGAGGTTGGGTATTTTGCACACACATAAACAGACTTGAACCTGGCAGCAAAAATGCTGGGCTTGCTGAAGTTTGTGGAGTCACTGATTTCAGTAGGGTTAGGGTCTCATTCTCTCTTTTTTTATTTTTAATTATTGGAGGGGCTGGCAGCATCTTTCATTAATGGAGCAGTAAGGGAGAGTCTTAGCTCTCTTAGATCTTTAACTTTTATATAGATAAATTAATCTAAAATAGGCTCCCTCTAGGGTTAATGGATGCAGATAGACATCTCCAGAGGGTGTTTCATCCCACCTAGTTTTGATGTACACCAAGGAAGAACTGCCCTCAGGAGATGCATGTTTCTCTCTGCTGATTATAGAGAAAATATAAATGAGTAGTGCATTTAGCTGTCTAGCTTTCAGATAGCTAACTTTACATTAAACAAATACCACTCTGAATAGAGATTTGGATGTAGGTATTTTATGAATTCTTGTGATTTCACTTCCAAAATGAAAATAAAAATTTAGACTAAAGAAATTATGCACTAAAACTGCTGTATAGGTGCATGGAAAGAAGTTAATGGGTCTCTCCCAACACCATTAAACTTTCCATAACATTCTAGATAATCCTTATTTCTTTGATTGGTCTGAGTAAAGTAGTTTTATGTTCTATTATATGTAAAGACACACAACCAGAGTAATAGTCATTGCTTTCATACATAGACTCTTACATACCAGCTTCTGTGTGTGACTCTCAGAATGTCTTACAAACATTAACGATTTTAACTTCCCTGTGAGCAAAATAGTTCTATTGTGTTTCCCATACAGCTGTTGAAACCACAGCAGCACACATGGTATAGATCCTAGTGCTTCAGAACTACAAAGTTTCATTTAATGCCCAACTTATGAAACAAAGACTTTTGAAAGTTGCTTTTTGGAGGAAATTATTCTTGGCAGCAGTGACAAAATTACAACCGTCCTTCATTTTTGTGCAACCTGTGATTGGCAATTTTCATATAAGAGATGATTAAAATCAGACATGCTGAGATACTCTAAAATCTTGTCAAATGAACAAATATATTTCTATGGCATTTTGGAGGAAGATTTGCAGATTAATATATGACATAGTCTTATCCATCACAATATACTATACACAGTATGTTGAGTGTATATCATAGAACTAGTTGGGAAAAAGTTACCACCATTATTTTTGAAATGCTTACCTTTTAAGCACAGAGTTTATTCTGAATTAGAATAAAGATAAATATTTTTAAATAATATTTTTTAAATTATTAAAATTATTATTGGAATATTTTTAAAATATTGTGCTTATACTTATGGAAAAAATGCATTTAATTTCATATGTCAAAAAACACCTTAGAGCTGTATGATATTAGGTAATTATGTATTATATACATTATATAATCTGCATGATTACACATATACAGATACAGAGAGGTTCAGAGGGAAAAAGCCAGTAACATTGGAGACCATGTCAAAATTTTCAGAAGATTGTGGTTTATTATTTTGATAATTGAGAAATGTTTTTGATACATTTTTACAAGCATCTAACTCACTGTGGGAAGAAAACATTTCCACATGCTATTTAAAGTTGTTCATAAACTTGTTCCTTGACATATCACTAGTGCTTTTTGAAATCACTAGTATTTTGAAAAAGAAAACTAATTACAATAATATTGACTAGGCTGGAATGCTTTATTTGTTGAACGAAAACATCATATTGTTCTGTCACTTACTAGTGCAATACTTTATCATTTTTTATCATGAAAAGGATCATTCTCTAATTTATGAAACTAGGTGACTAGGACCTCTCATATATACATATATATATATATATATATATACACATACACATATCACCTAATTTCTTTATATATAGCTAAATGCACATCTATATGTACATCTATGTACCTGTATGAACACAGAAATTGCAAAGATTTTGCAGTATATTTTATAATTTTAATTACTGGTACACAACATCTCTTTCATTATCTATGCTGACTGTCAGAACATTCCCATCATTAGGAACAAATTAGCTGTCCTCTGTCCTTAAACAAGCATTACAGGACTTGCTTCTAAAGGCCCCCTGTAATCCAGAGAGAAATCCATGGGCCTCTAGAGATCACTACACACTGTTTGGAGCCATCCAGCTCAGTAGCAAATTCACTGATCCACTAACTTCTGCAAAAACAAAACTGTTGAACTTGTCAGTAGGTAGTGCACCCAGTTCTCATTTCCAAGAAGAAATTGGAAGAATTTATTTCTTGATAATTTTGCTCAGCATCTCTGCTGCTTCACCTCACTCTGCCCAAAATACCTCACTCAGGTTTTTCAAGGTGGGGTTTCTCCCCTGTGAGAGGCAGACAGTTCACAGAGGACTGCTCTTTCACTGTATGTGACCGTTCTTGCCTTTCGGTTTATGGGAGAAGAATAGGTGACACTGGCTGACGACTCACAACAAAGAGCACTGGGTGTCTGAAGCATGCAAGGAATACAATACAGGACATTTCTCCCTCTCAAGTTAGCAGTCTGTTGCAGCCACAGGGCTTTTCTCAGCAGATGAGCTTACCTGCCTTAGCACTGCTTTTGGATCTTGGTGCCAGAAATACACAAAAAAGTATCTACCAATTATCTGATAAATGTGTTTGTTCATGTCTGAAGTGCAGCTTATCTAATTGCCAGTGCCCTTCCTATCTTCCTCTAAGGGGTGGGTTTAGCTGAGAATCCTCCCAAAGAGCTTGCTTTTCATGTGAGTAATTATGTGCTTTGCTTGCTTCGAAGGGATATTAGCTCATCTGCCAATGGCAGCAAAGGAAAAAAATAATCTCAAGGAGATTCAGATCTAAAATAATACAGAAGCAAAGAATTTTGGATTTGTAGCTTTAGACTTCATTAAAATTAACATAAAGTTATCAGTGAGGCTTGCTAGAAACTACTAGAAGATCTGTGTTACTGGAAATGCTGTCTTAAGGGCATAAACTTGTAAGGCCAGGTCACTAATCAGTTTCATACTTGGGAGCCAGGAGATTGGAAAGTTAATAAAAACAATCAAATGAACAAGAAAAAAATAGAGGTTATTAAAAGTGTAAACTCTTGCAAGCTCTTGCAAACTTTGCAAATCTTTTCACAACCATTTATTCACCTGAAACTCCCATGGCTTTCTGGGTGCTAGCAACTTCAAGGCTCAGATGTCCCTTTATGTTTTGTAAATCTTAAGGAGCTACTACCAACCTGCAAAAGCCAGAAAATGGTTTAGCTTCTTGCTACATCTACTGGATGTAGAACAAGAGAAGGACTCAATCCATTTCATAGGATATATAAGCATTAACTTGTCTGGAATATGGCTCAGCTTATTTAATACAGCAGAAAGCATTAATCTGCATAACAACGATAACTTGTAATATATATTACATACGATTTAAAATAATGTTTGCATTTCTCATTAGAACAATCATGGGGCTGAAGGAGAATGTTAATACAGTTAGACAGTTATGTAGGTTCATTTGAACATAACCTTCCATCTTGAATATTATTCTGATATAGGCAGATACTACCCCTTCTGCCAGTACATATGATACAGCCTCATCTCAGCAAAACACATTAAAATTCAGCATAATTTCACTGAAGAACAAAAAAAAAAACCAAACCAACAAGATTTGGAACATTCACAGAAGACAAGCAATTATAGGAGATCAACACATCTTTATTTTATTTATCAGGTCACTGTAAGTTTTCTCACACATCCAGAGAGAAAAATGGATGAAATATAAGTGAAAAAAGAGTATGGCAATGTCCAACACATCTTAGTAACAAAGAAGCAAATTTCTGTTTCTCAGCAGACTAGACTTGTGTAAACTCTCAGATCCCCTAATCTGACTATAAATTTACCCATTTTACACCTTATCATCCTCCTTTTGACTTTTCTTCTGAATACATTGTGATTGACATGTTTGTCTGTAAACCCCACCAAAGTGGGAAAATCAATTAAATAATTATCCATTGTTAGAAGTAATGCTAAGAGCTGCTACTCCTATAGGAATATATTTTCAGCAAGACAGCACAATTTGATGTGGCACTCTTATTTAGGAGATGTGCAAATTAACCATGGAAGTACAGTATTCCTGGCTGAGTGGAAATACCTACACTATGTTATTTTGACCCCTTATCTGTACCACAGCAGTTATCTCACAGCAGCGTTCCATGCAAGCACTGTCTTGTAAGAGGGGAGCCCAATACTGAAACACAGAGAGCTTCTATCTCAGAGGGATCTTCAGAGTCTTCAAGCTTTTGAAGAAAACAAAAAAAGGGGAAACTAAGATACCCTAAGTAAAATATAAGTAAAATTGACTACTGGACTGTTATGGCGAATAACTTTTGTCCCAGCTGCACACTCCTTTCCAAAACAAGATTGGAGGAAACCCAGGTGATTTCTGGCAGAAGCACTATGGAGAAAAGTAAAAGCATTGCTGCAACCATTTCTTTGATGCTTCCACAAACAACTACAAGGAAGTATGAGGATTCAATGGCAAGATGGCAGAGAGAGATGTTCAAAGTTCCCTCATACCGTTATGAAACAAGCTAACTCCTGCTAAATACTTTACGCTTTAGCACAAATCTGAAAAAAAAAAACCCCTAAACCAAAGACTGCCAAGTAGCCTGAAGGAAAATTATATAATAGATCCCTTCCCTCTTCTCTTCTAACCTACTCCACTTCCTACTTCCTTTCTCAATCTACTGCTTTTCCTTCAGCTAATCATTCCTGAAAAACAAAACAAAAGAAAATAAGGCTTTTTCATATTAAGGAGATGGAATGACCCTCAAATACTACCACCAAGTGGATGCCCCATCATTCTTGCCACTATTTGTCTTATCTTCTGTACTGAGGTCATGCCTTACTTAGAAAGGGAATTACATTTATTCCACAGTGTCTAGAACAGCCTGAGGTTTGTTTGGCTCCTCTTACTACATGAAACAACAAATATCAACTAGAAATGACACTGAACTGTATGACAAATAAAATTGTGAAGCAATACACTTAACTTCTTTCAGCTGAAAGGTTTGTCTTCACCCAGTAGAGTTTGAGAGGAACAATGAAGAGAAGGTGAAATATCTGGTATGATTCCTTCTCACTCCTAAGTGCAGTTATTTACTGTGTACTTACACTATTTAAGTGAATTGAAGCAAGACAAGCTGCACCTGGTCAAGAACTTTGACCCTCTATTGAGCACATCTAAATAATAACAATTTTTACTAAGGAAAAAAAAAGGAATTCAAGAAACAGATAAATCTACAAATTAATTTTACCCCAAATCCTGTAATAATTGACATCCTGATTTCCTCTCAAAATTTCAGCATTTAAGTGAAAGAATTACCCAAAAGGTAAGCTTTGTTATATATATAAAGTATCTGCAGATTCTTCTTGATGTTATTTTGTGAGTTGTGAAGCAGTACAGAATTTGAGTCAGTGAAGCCTGAGCCTTGGTTCAACAAGGCTGACATTTTTGACTTATTTACCAAGACCCATCTTTATTTACTTTAGAAGATTTTTTTCATGTATAAATTCAATATGCCACTTATTTTGCAAGTCAGTGACTTTGTTGATTATCTGTCTCAGACATTCATTAACACTTTAACAGCTGAAATAAATACTCATTGCCATAACATTTTGAGTGGGATTCTTTTGTTGGTTTAAATTTAGCAGTCTATATTTAGTGAATGAGCATATAAGCTTCTGTCAGGAGACAGGTGTCTCAAATCATCTGTCTAAACGCAGGCATCTAGAGCTGTTTGAGCTATTTGGGATGTTTGTAAGGCAGATATGACACAGGTCCTATGGGAAAGTTAAATCTTTCTGGGATAGCAGCAAAAAGCAGGTTGGGATACTTTAGATTGCCTGCAATGACAAGAGAGGCCTTTTTTAGGCAAATAAATTAGACCTCAAATCAGTGCACTGAAGAAGAACCCTTCAGTACTTTTGGTCAACTGACTTGACTCTATTGATTGGATCAAGGACTTTCCTGTCCTCAGTCCACTCTTGGTGGTGGAGAGCCTTCCAAATGAGAGAGAATTTACAGCAAGTTTACATCACTGGTCCATTACAAAACACATAAATTTTGTGTCAGAGACTCAGTGGGTAAAAATGCGAGATTCCAGTAGGGATTGTTCAGAACAATTCTCTCACCTTCAGAAATTGCTGAAATTTTGAAAGCAAAGCAAGATGTGACATGATATTCAATTACTAGATTATTTGAAGATTTGTAGTAATACTTATAACAATGCCATGTAGTCAGAAAAAGGATGAAATTTTTCCTGCTTCTTTCTGAGAAGCTGAAATATAAATTGATTCATGTATTGAGACTTCATATGTCGCTTACCTGATACTCTGACTGACTTATCATTCAGACTTTCACAACCCACCATCATGAATGAAAAGAGAATGATACTTGGCTGACCAACAATGGCCACCCAAGTTGGAGGTATTTAAAAAATAATAATTTTAAAATCCTTTTGCAGATAAGAATCCAAACTTGATTGAATTCTAATAACATTTGGATGTCTAAATACCTTAAACTCCTTTAAAAATCCACGTAAAAGAGTGTATTTCCCCTGCAGCTATACTCATTACTGAAGAGAGATGTAAGTATACATTGCCCTATCCAGCACCAACACCAGAACCAGCCTAGACACAGCCTCCTAAAGGTTGTTTGCAATTGATTTCTTGAGTTTCTCAGGCATACTTTAAGCCTGCAATGCTCAAGGCAACTGAAGTTATGTTGCCTAGGCTAATTTACTGAGTTGATGGCACAATTAGTCTAATATATGTATAGTACACTCTAAAATTTCATTAAGTTTCAACTCATAAACCTTAACATTTTAAAATCAGTAAGTACCAGAGATGCAAATACAGTCAGTTAAATCATTTCACCATAGCAATTCAAAAAAAGATAACTTAGAGTATCCATGCTTTAAAGCAGTTTGAAGCCAGAGGCTTTTTCCTATGATGGTAATTTACAATGTCATATGAATCTGTCAGCTTCTCTAGATTTAAGTTTATATTTGTGAGTTTTAATTTAAGAATTCTCTAATGTGACATAGATTTAGACTTGACAACACCTAGCACGCCTTTTATATACCCTCAAAAATATGTTATAAGTTGTTTTGAATATTAAAGGTACCTAAGTTTCTCACCACTGAATTCAATAAAAACCTAGTTATCCAAACAAAGGAAATCAGAATTAGATGTTCAGTGAATACTTAATGGATGGCACTAACCCATAGCACTAATGAATGGCACTAATAGAGGTAATTGTGAACAAATATTTGTTGGGAAAAGACTTTTCCAGTCAGTTAAATGAGTATTCAGTTAAATTATAGTTTCAAATTTCTGAGTTACATTCATTATTCTCATTCAGCCCATAGAAGACACAGTTTCCAATAGACCTTCCAGTTTGACTGGCAAAGTAATAAAGAGCTCAGGAAAGCAGCTATGGTTCATTCTGCTGTATGTTTGCCTTTTAAAAGTAATTTTGACTCTATTACTTTATTATTTCTTGTTACATCCTGTCTTGAAATTATTGCTATAGACACTGTAAACATGAGCATATGACAATTTTATTATAAATTCTGTTCTGATTAACAACCATCAGGCCTATATTTCACTGAAATCATCTGCATTTATGAGAAATACACTAAAGGGCAAGCAATCCTTAGCTGCAGTTATTTTTACCAGCACATCTTAATACAATTACTTTGTTGTTTTCAATGCAAGGAAGAAAATTAGGTTATCACTTTGTAATTTTCATATATATTCTTATAGAAGAATTTGAAGCTGGATCCCAATCTACTGTTATATATATAGACTGATTTTCAAACACTTTGATAAACTTACCAATATGTAAGTGCTGCAATGCAAGTTTAGCTCCTTCCAAAGGCTGGACCTAAAAATTTATTTCTGTACACAATGCTGAACTGTACATGCAATACTTTAATGATCTTTTTCTTTTCTTCTGCCTTCAAAGTAAATCTTCCCTACCACTGCAAAAGACACTTCCATATTCACACAGAGACAAACACAGGCTCACATAGTTACCCCTTCTCTTTTCTCTATACTTTCTCTTTCCTTGAACCCCTCTTCCCAACTCTATAACTAATGCTCCCTTCTGAGGAAAAGTTCAAAGACTGAGAGGTTTGGTACTATTTGGATGAGCATGAAATCTTGTTGCTTATCCCAATTACACAAAACCTCTAAGTCTTTTGAACTTTCTCCTTAGAAGGGAGCACACAAAATTTTATGCTTATTCAGGACACCTGGATTTTCAAACCTGAGCTGGAATTTTATGAGCATGGGTCTCTCTCTTATGGTTTAGTACACATACTAGAGTGAATAAAGAAATAAGAAGAGAAAAAAAAAACTTTGCCAACCATTCTCCTGTCTCATCTCTTTCTGTAAGATGAAACAGATTAAATTACTTATCCATCACAAGAAAGATGTCAGGGTTTTTAATTCACAATCTATTGCATATGCATTACTTTTCAGAATGAACATGATATGTTGTTACCTCTTAATGTATTTCAGTACCAAAAGTTTCAGACTGAACAGTGCAGAAAAAAAAAGTAACACAGTGTAAGGAGATTTTTTTTAAAATCTTATTATAATAGTAGGAAAACTGTATCTAAGTTTGTCAGCATATGGGTTTGCATGCATTTCATATATTTCATTTTTCTTATGATTTAAGTTCTGGCATCACAAAATGACACTCAAATTTCCTTTTATCACTTTTCAGGTTGAATAAAATCCTTGAGATGATGATTTGCCTTTTAGTCTTGAACCTGGTCTCCTGCTCCTGTAGTAATAACATCTATAGACTAGCTGAGCACTTCAGCTCAAGCTTTATTTTCTATAGTTACCACTGTTGGCAAAAGTATGATTTTGAGGCTGATGCTAGAGAATATTTTTGCAATGCAAGTTCAAATGGTTGGAGTATTGCCCCATAAGAAGGGAGTGACAGACACAGCAAGGTGTCTGCCCTTCTGGTGGTTCCTGTAACAAGCTTCTTAGCTGAGTTTCTTCCTGTGCCCCTGGTTATGACAGTACCATCAGAAACATTTATGTTTCATACCAGTGGTTCTTCCAGAGTGCAGTAGACCCATAGCAAAATAATGAAAGTGGCATTATTTAACATTAAATGTCATAATACTTGACAGGTTCATGTAAATGAGGACCTTACTAGGCAAAAAAAAAAAAAAAAAAAAAAGCTTAATTTTCTTTAAAGTGAATTGAGGACTAAAATAACAACTGATCCAGGCTGGAACCCAGGAACACAGTGCCTGTGACACACATGGACACATATTATTAGCTTCTCTTAGTCTTTCTGCTTTTTCAGTCAGGAAAGTGTAATTCTCCTATTTTGGTATGGATTGCATGATCCTCAGAAAAACCTTCTCTATTTTACTCCTTCTTCAGCTGTTACAAGACAGAAGGAAGAGACAGAGGGGAAGGACGGGGAGGGAGGGAGAGTGATGAGGGCTGAGTTGCGTGGCAGCACAGAAGAGGACCAACAGTTTGGGTCTCCACCTTCCCTCCCTCTCTGTTAGAAACACAGCAGAGGTGCTTTCAGACCTAAATGGAGAAAGTCAGTGTGTTCCTCCCCCGTTGTCACAGCAAACATAGCAGGTCCTCCTGATATGGCTTCCAGCTTTCTCATTTTCTTGCCTTGTCAGAAGGCTGCCATCGTTTAGAAAGGTACACAGCACTTTGAAAGGATTAGGGTATAAAACACAGTTCAGTCCTTTACAAAAGAGAGATGGAAGNGAGATCATATTTAGGAAGACCTATTTCATGCAATATCATGTTGAGTGATCACCTGAGAGGTGATGGTAGTGGGGGGATGTGGAAAGGGGAAGGGGAAGGGGAAGGGGAAGGGGAAGGGGAAGGGGAAAAGCAAAGTGTCAGGTGTTAGAGAGTGTCTGGAAGAGGACAATGTGCACAAGTAAAAGTAGCAAATTGATTGAACCCCTGTTTTTGTGAAGCAGGGGCAGGAAAAAAATGATAGATGACAAATACCACCAGGGCAAAGCAGGAGGAGAAAAATGTAGTTTACGATAATGTAAGAAGGCAAAGGATTAGGTGACATCAGCAAGGGGAAGGTCAGCCCCTCAAAAAAGCACTAGTTCTACAATTTAATACTGACATGAAAGCTTTGTCTTTACAATTAACTGCATTTTAGCTACATAGATTTACAGTAATGGCAACAAAGGCTGCTTATCATTGCACTACCAAAGCCTGACAAGGTGGAGTTTTTCCCTTTTTAGCTTTTCTCCTAAACTTCATGCCAGCAAATCCCCTCAAATAATCAGGTTGCCCACATCTTCCCCCCCACCCCAAATATATGTCCTTGCATGTAGGATTTGCAGCTTTTCTTCTGTTCTATTCCAAGACAGGTTTCACCCTTAACGTTTATTATTTTTATGTGTGCTTTGTGGTTTTTTTCGGTTTTAAGCCTTTTTGTTGTTGTTGTTTGATGCATCTAATTTACAAAACAAAGAAAAAACAATTTTTCTTAACACTTTCTCATTTTTGCTCCTCCTGGATGACAGCAAACACCATTATAATTCCTAAAAACAAGACTGTAAAGCCCTGGCACTACTAAAACCACTCAATTTGTTAATTGCTGAGAGGAACTTTACTTAATGTGACAATGGCTGCCCTCAATCAAGAGTTTCAAAAGATTTTTTGTTCCTAAATGGCTGTTATGGAAAGGATATTACCTGACTCAGAAATTACAGCAGGATGTTGGCAAGCTCTAAGTTCTCTGGGCAGTCCAGCTAGATTCTTTTTTACACTGTCAGCATCTACTTGGCCACAGCCCAATCCCATTTATCCTGAAACAGCCATGACCAGTCTGGACAAAAGGGGAGAAAGTAGTGAGCTAACAACTCCAAGTTCATGTTGCTCCCTAAATTGCTGTAGTCTGTCCTGAACATGATTTGAATTGATTATGTGAAGCATGTGGACAGAAAGCTCACAGTACTGAGCAAGTGTACAATACCCCACAGCTCTAAGAATTAAAGAAGAAAGTCCTAGTATAGGCATCCAAAATATATTCATGTCTCTTTAACTATTGAAGCTGAAATAACTACTAAGTTTAAAAGATGCCATGAGATGGCTGTTTTAATTAAGAAAATTATAACTGTTATCATAGAAATGGCTTACAATAAAAAATATGCAATATTATGACCTAAAAAAGTTAGTGGGAGAACATGAATGAAATCCATCGTACATGGGTACCTAAATCTGAAAGCAGATCTCATAGTACTCACTGGAAAGTTACAGGTATTCTATCATTTTTACCCATTTTATGTAACTTATGATAGAAGATAAAGTTACTACTCATTACAATGGAAGTACAGACTCTTAATCCACATAATCAAACTCAAAGACTAAGAAGATCTGTTCATGCATATGAACAGATCTGTAATTTTGGCCTTCCCCGATCTCTTAGTTAGTCAGCACACTTCTTTATCATCTCCAGAATGTGTATTTTCATCAAGTTTTTATAAGGCTAGTTGGCTTTCAAAGGAGAAGTTTTAATTAAAAATGATTATTGAAATAATAAAAATTGTGCATAATCTAGATTAGTAACTTTTTTATCCACATTAAGTATGCCCCACACTTGGTTTTGGCACTTTTGGAATAAGAGGTTTACACACCAACTGAGTTTGCTTGGTTCAGTTGCTCTTATTTTCTGACACATTTTCATTCTTGTCCATGATTCAAGGGCCAGTAAGCAAGGCACTACAAGTGATAGACCATTCTCAGTTCAGTAGCTGTAGAAATCTTAAGACAAAGATTTTTGCCATAAGCTTCTTACATTGAAACTCTGAGCTATTAGATAAATTAAACCTCACACTTTGGATAATTTTATATCACATACTTTGTCATTACTCATGTGCTATCTGTTACCTCTTCCTACCAAAACCATTACGTTGTGCTTTAAACAAAATCAGCTCCTTCAAGCTGAGAATGACAGCCAGTCAGTGCATAACAAATTTCATGATAAGTCAAGAAAACTTTGTCAAAGGCACCCAGACTCCGCTTTTTTACAAAATGAGGTTTATAATGAGGTTGTAATCCTCAAGCAGAGCTGTGCAGGATCTCAGTCTATGAGGCTTTATCCTAAAACTCGTACTGAGAATTTCAAAACAAATTTGAAAAGTCTGCAGAATTAAAGGTCTGTAAACTGACATGCAATGGATATGCTTAGCATACATCAAATATATGTCAGCAATAAGGACTGCCACTCAAGAAAGAAATTTTGCTGGACGTTGCAGGTTGTCATCTTTAGGGCTGCAGTTCTGTTGCAGACAGCTCATCTATTATGCTCCACAAGTCTTAGTTTGTGGATATCTTAGTACAGAACTATCCAATTAATTGCTTGAAGCTGTAGTAATGTTATGCATGACAAGCAGGAAAATTGCTCTGATTAGGCAAAAGTGCAGAGTCAGACCTCAGAACAATGCAGTTGTATTTCCTTGTGAATACACAGGACAGAAAAAGTACGACAGCTCTTCTTTTTGAGTGGATGTGAAATAAGTACTTGATGCTTTCATTAAAAATCAAGTAAATAGCATTTTTATATCATTGCTGTCACAGAGGGCCACCAGACCCCTTTTACTGAAGGAGAAACATCTGTCTTTGAATGGCATGCTAGCAACAACACTTTCTCTTTCCACTGGAACATCAACAGAAATTCTCTCTACTGGAAGTACATGAAGAGAAGCAAGCATACCTCAGCTAGGATCACTACAAATATATTGCCATTTCTTTCTCTCCTACTCCTGAGAATATTTTATCTTTTCCTAGGAATCCTTCCAAATATGTTTGTAGCAGAGACACAGCACTCTGACCCCTTCAGGAGAACCCAAATTTCAGTCTATCTGGAAAAAGGGCATTAAAACTGAGATAAGTGAATAATTAAATATGTTAGAAAGAGAAATGAAGCTAAATCGGCAAAGTGTTCTACCTTAAGTCAAAAATAAAGAAGATCAGACATTTCATAATCCATAAATAACAGAGACAAATAAGATATCTCGGGTTCTAGTTTCACAAGTAACAGGTTCTAGCAGCAAGGCAGAGGTCAACCTGGAACTGAAAAAAAAAGTTAAAATAAAAAATTAGTAAACAGAACACAAGAGAAATATCATTACTAACTGATGAATCTCAGAAAACATTAGGAAAAAATAACAAGCAAGTAATTAAATGCAGTTCCCTACATTTTGTAAATCCTTTGAGGTAACGGACATTGATCTCAGGCCATGAAATGGGCAGGGAAATTGCCTAAATAAGCTGAAAAGTCTTAGTTAAAGCAGTAACATCCAGGATTATTGTAATCATTTTTCACAGTCCGAGTAAACCAATCATTTATATATATTATATTAAATTATATTTTATAGTTTCATGCACCACAGTTTGAAAGGTGTGTCAATGTATGCGTGTACACTAAAAATGTATGGTTGCATTCTTACATCTCTCTGGAACACAGACCTGTATGATAAACAATATATATATGTAAAACATGTAAACATATATTATATTAACATATATTATCAAGAAATACGAAGAATGTTAGAAGCAACATGATCTAACTTTGAAGTTATATATGCCCCGAGTAGGATGTTACACCAGGCACTTTCCAAAGTTCCCTTCAGCCTTAACTGTTGCCTGTTTTTAAGGTGGGTGGGGTTTTTTTTCATAATCTCCAAGCAAATATCTTGCCTTGTGAAGCACCTTGTGGTTCCCCAGTAGAGATCAGTTTTGGGAACCAGTAGCTGAGGGAAGTTGGTGCAACAGGATCCCACATGATCTTACAGTTGTGAGGCTGATGGCAGCAACAATTTTCCCAACACCCAGAGACCAAAGATTGAATCCAAACAGCCTGCTCTCCTCTGCCCTCCTACAGATTTCTTAGATGTGATGGTTTACATAATTATTAACTTTTGCAATCGCTGTAGAACAAAATAGTCTTAAAAGACAGGGAAAAAAAAAGTTAAATTGCAGACATGAGGTTAAGCTCTTGAGAAATATAATACAAATAAGACATACCTAAAAGTTCATATGCAGAGTATTGGGTAACAAAACAGTTTACAGACGTGTGCAAGAAGAAAGAGTGTTTTTCTGGAAAATCTTGAAAAAAAACAGGAGAGATCAGAGTATAGACAGAAATAATAATAGCTATAGTACTTATAGAGAATTACAAAAATTAAAGGCAATAAATGGAAAGAACTGGAAACAGATCTAAAAAAAATGCCATTCAGTTATTTGAGTTTCAAATAATTGTTCAGTTACCAGTTATTATAAAGTGCTGAAAATTATGGAGACTATACACCAGGGTTTTCAAAGTTAACAAGAGCTAAATAATACATTTGTGCTCATCTGTGCCATAAACAGCCACACAACTCTATTCATGCTGATATAAACTAAGTGAAGTTCTGGGTTTGCATTAAATATTTGGTCTGTAACTATATCTGAACCCTGTATTGATCACTTTCCCTTTCCTCTGTGATAAGCAACACTCCAGGTGGACACAGAAGAACTGTCAGAAGGGGCATACAAAGAACAGGCAGATTTTTTGCTAGAGGCCTCTGTTAGGACCACAAGCAGCTCAGAAACACTGAAGAGAGCCGACAGTGGGTAATCCTGACCCTCTGCTGAAGTCACATTAACTACTTTTGGGTTTGCAAGACAGAGGATGAGAAAGCACCAAGACAGGTAGCCTGGGGACAGGCTTCAGGTTATTAAGACAGCTACGGGGTTAGCCAGGAGGGATACAAACTTCGGTGAATTTTCCTGAGGGGAAGGGGGAAAATGGGAGTTAAGACCAACCAAGTAGCGTGCCCGGTAGCATCAGTTATACGATGGCAGCCTTCAGCTAGCCAGAGGCGTCCATGAAAACTGCACAGAATCAGTTCTGAAATCCAACAGCAATGTCCATTTGTTGTAGAAATTAATTCCCCAAAGAAGAGAGCAAAGGAAAAAAAATCAAACATAGCAAATTTTTCTGACATTACAAAATGAAGTGCAAGTCTATAGCCTTCTCAATATGCTATCTCTGTTAAAGTAAGAACTTCATTTCTGATGACAGCCAAATCCCCAAATATTAGCACCATGAAGCATTATTAGATATTGAACCACTGAAGAAATACTGTAGCAGAATAAATAGCAATGCTGTTCTATTTCTTTGAACTTGATTTTTGAAACAAAGTGTGAACCTTTCTGTAAGCTACACAGGTGTGACAGAGAAGCAGTATGACTGAATAACAGAATAAAATGTTTCTCTATCAAATACATTAAACCAGTTAATGCAGATGAATACGTACTGCTTGCTTGCTTCCCAGTAGCATTGGCTTGCAAATTATTTCCAAGAGGATGTAAAATTCTCTTTTTGGTATAGATCCAGCAAAACCACTGCCAGATCACACCTCCTGGGAAATGTGGGACTTGGCATGGAATTTGGCACAAGACTTTACAAATGTCAGCTTTCCTGTAAAAACATCAAGTCTGTTGTCATGAAAACATCAGTTATGAGTTATTTCTTTTCTTAATATTACTAGCCAATACAAATAGAGAGGGGATGAGATGTCAGTCATGTGCAGCCACGCACTCAGAATTGGATTTTTGTAACCAAATTGCCCAGAATAGAAATATGAATTTTGGCTTTTGAAATATATGTCCACATCTTGGATCAGTACACATTGTATTTAAATGTATCTCTGCTCCGTACATCAGAATGCCTGTCATTATGAAATAACTGACAATTAGCAAACAGCATGAGCTAGATATTCATGTGTAATTTAGAATTGCTGGAGTACCACCCCACTTCCAAAATTTCTTTACAGAAATTTGTATCAAAGTTATGAGGTTTTTTAATTAATGTTCCCCAAGAATATAAATTGATAGAGAAAAGTAAGAATTTTATCAAGATAATAATGGCATTAAATTCAGTATTCTGTGATGTTATTTTGCCAGCCTGGCATGCAATGAGTTGCATTATAGTTTTACTGAACCAATACAGCTAAGTTCCTGGCGTTACCAAAACTTTAAATGGTTAATTAGTAACTCATTTTAATATAGTACCTAATCTGTGGGAAAACAGGGAATACCTGCTCCAGGAAAATGCAAGCCACCTTTTGGAAGATGGCTATTAAGTTTGAGGAGCCAGAACAGACTTTTGGGCTGAATGGACTTCTTACTCCATGCAGCACTTCAACTCCATGCAGATCTTCATCACTTCTGTATCTATCTAACCTGCCAAGACATAAACATTTGCCCCTCTGAGTCACACATTATATTAGCATTGGGATCTCTTCTGGACATTGACAGCTATTACACCTGTACCTTAAAAAAAGAAAAAAAAAACCACTGCTAAAGATCACAAAATTAGAATTTTCCCAAAACATCATATTTTCTAAAATTCCCTTTTTTGAAACAAAATTTTTTTGACTGTATGTTTTTATGTCTAGCCTTTGTGTAGAACAGTTATCCAAGAAGGACACAGAACAAACCTCAGAAGTAAAAGCTTTAGTATGGGACCAGTGTCAAAGTAGGTCAATTTTTAGGACTAACAGCCTTGACAGTGTCCCTTTAATATGTTGATCTGTTTCTGTAAAGCACATTAAGAAAAGTTTAGCGTGACAGAGGCTACAAATGTGTTTGATATGATATGGCAATAAGTGTACATTTTGAGCATACTAAAGCTGCCAAAGTACATTTTAAACTGCTTTTCTTTACTAGCTAAGGGTCCAGTTCATTGAAAAATAAAATCCAGACTTCTGTACACTAGAAGCTGCAGAAAATCTGGTTTTCTGTAACATCTATAACCCACTGTATATATTTTCAAGGTGGAATCTACATCTTTCTTTGAGAGATTATGGATATTTTTTGTCCCTTTGAACCCCCGAGAAGCTTTGAGACTGGGAAGTTGTCCATACAGAGCCAGGCAAAATCACTTGCCTTGAGACTTTAAAAGTTCTGAGTACTTTGTTTTTAAGAACACTTCTGAATCACCTCATTTGTTGATTTATGTTACTTCTGATTCATTTGTTATGTCCCTTTTACATATGTGAATCTGCTTGATTAAAATTTGATGCTGTAAGACATATATATATATATACACATCATATTTACAGGAATTGATAACAAAAAACACTCTTGATAAAGATGAGTGAGAACTTATATCCAAAGAGAACTCACTAGTTATTCTTGTTGTCTGTTTTGATTAAAAGATGCTAATTCAGTGACTAATGCATGTAGAAAATGTCTTGCACGGATAGTTCAGGAGGCCCTTATCTGTAAAAAAAGGTAAAGTTTAAAAGTCTCAAACTTTATAATGAACTTAGTAAGAAAAATCCCCTAATGTATGGTTTCATAACAGAAGCAATTTCTGATGTTTTATGTTTACATCATTTTGACTTCTTCATTGTTCTCACTGTTGCCCACTATGAAAATAAGCTGGAACTACATTCAGTAGTTTTGCTTTATTGTTTTACTTTTAAATCCATTACCCTGTAGTTTTCACCACTTTTATACCATTTGCAGTAAAGGATACCATCACCACAAGCTCTGTTTCAGCATCTTTTATTACATTGCCTGATGCACGTGAAAAAGCAGACTGGTTTCCAAGCACACAACCCTTCTTCAGGCCTGCAAATGAAAACAGCCAAACTTTAACAAGCATACCTGTTATACACACGTACAAGCCTGTAACAACACAACGAAATAAATGTATTTGAATAGCACTGTGTTCTAACCATTTTCTAGGAAGATATCTGGAGTTGCTTCCAAATTATTTTTAGAAGAGTAAACACTTAAGGAAAGGCATTAAAACATGCAACAAAGTAATCTACTCTTAGAAGAGGCTTTAAAAACTAAAATTCCATCACTAAGCAACTACTAAGGCTAAATAAAATGAAGACTGACATCTATAAAATATCAAAGAATGAAAAGACATAAAATATACATTAATACAAAAATACATTTTCAAGGAATATACACACAACTGTTAATTAATGGCAAATGAGGATCAAATAATTTTCTTGTGCAGAGCCACAACTACGGAAGTGCAAAACATGACTCATGGTGCAACATCGATACAAAAAAAAGTGAGATCAACAGGAGGCACTCGTTATTTTCAAGCAAATGAACTCCGAAGACTTCATCTTCAACCATAATTTGCTTATACCAGCTTTGATTTATGGTAACATAGTGCTTCCTTTGAAATGGGGGGGGAGATTTTCCCATTTCATAGTTTTATGATAGCATTTCATCTCTTTGTATTCATTTTCAGCACTACTCGGTAGGAAGCAGACAATATTTTGGCTGTCAACAACAAATTTTTCCCCTTAAAATTATAACTATTAGAAACATATCCCTGCACTGTTTATTTTTCCCTGAAACATGCCTTCTACATTTGGCACAACACTTACATTGCTGTCCTGATGGAATCTGGGAAAAAAACATATTTTTGAAAAAAAAAAATTAAAAAGCTAGTTTTCATGCTAGCTTCCTAACCAATCTACATACTGAGCAACCCTCTGAAATTCTTATCTGCAGAAATAAAGGTGGCTGGGATAGTTGTCACAAATTCTCGTTTTACAATTCAACATTTTACAGTTTCTCATATACCTCTCCTTCTTTTTAAGATGCTTTTGTCTTGGAAAAGCAAGTTTTACCTAGTCTTTTTTTCCTTTATATACTTTTCTTGATTTTCCACATTTGTTTCAGATGGCACACCCTCTATTTCATTGCTCCTTTCTGCAAATACAATGTACATAAAGAAAATTTTGGTATGGAATGGTTACCTGGGAAAATAAATTATAAAAGAGAGTTATTTCTCAAGAATTTCTTCAGCAATATCTTAATTAGTGATAAAGGTGAAGAATGGGTAAGTCAAGATTTTGTGCTGCAGGACATCTGAAAACAGCTGCCTGATCACCTGATACTTTTTTCATATCAGACACCAGAGCACAAAAATATTATCAGAACAAAATTCTTCATTACTCTGATTCTATGCAGATAAGCAGAAAAACATGTGCCTCATCCTTGAAACAAAAATCCTTCTGCTTTTAAACAAAAATCTTTCTGTATTGAATAGATAAGATATGATGAAAAACATTTATAAGCAACAAGTCTTTAAGTTTGGGTTCTTTTTGTTAAATGCTAGATGCATCTCACAAAACAACACAAAACTGAACAAAATGCAAAATTATGAAGTAGTCTCTCAGCCACTGCTGGCATGTAAGAGTCAGTCCTGAAGCTGAGAGTGCAGTAAAAGAAATTACAAAGCTACAGCAACAGTCTGCTGTATGCACCTCTTCCCTACAGCTTTGCTAAAGTGCAGCCAAGCCAAAATCATCCATCAGCCCTGCCTACCCAGAGAGCCCAGCTGTGCACATGGCTGTGTCCAAGGACTGGCAGACTGCAGTCACAACAGACTCAGAGGAGTGGGAGAGACAGTTTGGCTGGATGCTACGTCACAACAACACACCTGCCAAAGCTGAAACACAGCCACTGTTCCTGCAATGCTGACAGGCAGTGCTGACAGCCTTTGAGTCAACTGGGAGGAAGAAGCCATAGCCAAGTGTTGTTTCATTAGCAATGCCAAGGAGCTATCTGAAGTACCTCTACTTTCCTTTTCTTTGGTAGCAACCACATACTGATGGAAGTTTTGTGCAGACATAGTAAAAGAGTTACCGAGATGCAAATTGCTGAGGTACTCAGGGGGGCCTCTCAGTTCAATATTAGGGCACCCTTGCTCTAGGGACCACACATCTCATCTCCTTACACAGGAAATTCCATGTTCACAGTTTAAAGATTTAGTGAAAAAACAACAAGTCTTGTTGGATAAACCCTCTGTGCTGAAATCATGTGAATTGGTGCAACATCAGCTTCATACCTTTGGCAGATGGAAGTCACAAGTGAGAATCACTAAGTGCATCTAGCCCAATAATGCCAATTAAGTGACAGTCACCAGAACTTTAAAATAACCATTTTCTTCATTTTCTGTAGATCATCTTTTAAGTATTAACTTCACCATTCATTTAGTATGAAGATAACTCATTCAGACAATTTAGCAAATAAGGAATAGCAGATTGGAGCAGACTGGAGAGACTATGTACACTATGTGCACATTTGCTACCTGCTACCCCAGTCCCATACAAGATATGGGAAATAAACGTGTTTCTTATACAATACTGCATGTTTTCCACTAAAAGCATAATCACTGAGCCTGGGAAAACAAGACAGACAATCTGCTCTTAAGGGTGCAGCACTGCAGAGCTTCAAGTGCAGAAAGAACAGCATAATGTGAAAAGCAAGTTTCTAAAAGGTAGTGCTATCTCAGAACACAATAATTAATATTGGTGCACACAGAAGTACAAATAGGAGAAAAGAACAGGGTGGTCATGAAACAACCTTCAATGAAATAAAAAAAGAAATCACAGCAAATGACAGCAGCAGCAAGGGAGTGGAATATTCAAGATCAAGAATGAAAGAAATCTCTACCGAAAGAAATCTGTACCAAATTTATATGAAGGAAGACAAAGTATTTAGGATTAGACAAGATAAGAGATCAAAAGGCTGAAATTATGTTTGTTTAACTGGGTTTATGAAAGGGCATATAAAGAGATGAGCTGCACAAACAAATTAAGTTTATGTAGTTTCAACATATCCAACAAATGGTAGTAAAAACCACAACTACAATCAGGAAACAGCAGCAGATAACCAGCTCCAGCAAGGGAGTGGTTCAGGAGATGAGAAAGATGATACAGATCGCTTGATAAAAAGGGATTGGAAAGAGAAAAGCCTTGAAGTATCGTACCTTTTGATAATTCAGATTTCAGCCTTGTCATGGTACACTATAATCAAAATGCAGGTAACAACATGACACAGAAACAGAAAGCAAGCTTGAAGTTATTTTCATGTAAGACAGGGAGTTGCCATGTAAATTGCTGAGAACTATTTGGCCTCCAGAACTTGCCTGGCCTCCTTTCACTCCAGGAGTGAACAAGACGAATCAGGCTCCCACCAGGTGTCTGGAAGTACCTGCTGGAGTCAAGGCTGCAAATATTTGGTAATTTCTTGTTTTCACAACACTCTTACTACTTGAACTCCTCTCCACCCCACCCTGGCATTCCACACTGACCCACTCTGCAGGTGATGCTCTACTTATCCTAAAAAGAGGGTTTTTTTCTAGGATAATACCTATTCAGCCTACCTCCTTAGTTACTGATCAAGAGTATTGCTGAAAAGACCCCAGGGTGTGCTAAATTCTACACTTACTCCCACTACTTCATGCACTATGAGTTTAAGAATACCATTGTATTGTCCCGTAATAGTACAAAATATTATAGTTAAAGTTAAACATATATTTCCAAGTGCAGATAAATTCAGTTAGCAATTACTAATATTTTTAATGATCTCAAATGAAATTATTCTAGCTGTTAAGTGATCTTTTTGAATGGTTTTACTACAAACTCTTTCAATTTATTTTTACACACATATTTACGAGCACAGTCGTTTAGCTGCTCTGAGATCCAAAATGCTAATTTTGAGTTTCATTCTTTAATTGACAAAAACAAATTAAGAATTATTTTAATGCATAATATAATATATACCATTCAGTTCAAATATTATAATTTGATTATCAGAAGGAGAACATAATTAATTTTAAAAATATGTTAAAAATAATGCTGCCATTTATGTAGCTGATTTAGTACAAAATAGTCTGGAATAACTTCATAGCTTTAAGTGCATGCACTTTGATTTTCTTCCATTTTATTTATTTTGTAGGTACAATCAAGGCTTATGAAAGTTAGCACTGAACAAAAAGTCTGTCCTTACGATATTTTTAAAGACTAACAGTAATTTAAGGACTGCAATCAGCTAGGTTTATGATCTTGCTTTAATTTATTCTTTTAATTGCAATCAGCACAATCTCAGTCTGAAGTATAAGACCTAAACTAAGACTTTTTTAAAAGCTGCAGATGGTAAGGACAGAAAAGAATAAAACAAAGACTTTTATTATTCTTTTCACCAAAATCTAATGATTGAAATGGTTTGGGGTTTTATCTGGCCCGTATCTCTTCTCCAGATGTGAATTCTTCTATTTCAAATATACTTTTTCAATTTGTGTTGTAGCAAAACAAAAGCAGTTGAGTTTTCTCCTTTCTGGTGTTTTCGGTATTTTCATTTCAAGGAAGTGATCAAGTGGTCTAACTTTTCACCTGTGCCTAAATCAAAATTCCCACAAAAATTCAATGTATTCTCAGTATGAATTTTTTCTTATAAGAGGCACAAAAGGCCCAGCTTGATCTGACAAAAATTAGAAGCACAAAGCACAAATTAAAAAAAAAAACAACAAAAACATGGCTACAAAGTTATCCTATAATATGTAATAGGAATAGCACCTGCAATCTACTAATGTTTATGATATTTTGAGTAGTTTAACAGCTTACCATTTGTTTTGCTTTTTTGGTTTGTTTTTTTTTTTTTTTGTTGTTAAAAAAAAAAAATATAATTGGCTAAANGTAGTTTAACAGCTTACCATTTGTTTTGCTTTTTTGGTTTGTTTTTTTTTTTTTTTTGCTGTTGAACACAACAACATATAATTGGCTAGAATTGTGTCTGGACTAATTTTATAATGCCTTTAAATATTTCATTCATCTTTCTTTTTCTATGTTTGGTTTGTAATAAAAATTTCGGCAGTCTGTCCCACAGTTCAACATAACAATGCTTCAGGATTGCTACAGAAAACCCTTTTATTAGCTGAGATCATGGAGATGTCTGCAACACTGCTGTCTGTGTTATCACACAGCCATTAATTATTAAAAATGCCCTGAAAACTGTAACCCTACTTTGAGCTTCTGGATATTTTATTAATACTTTCAGTGGAAATTAGACAATTATCTTTATTACTTTAATATCAGAATTTGCAACTGATATTTTCCAATAAAAGTGCATACTTTAGCTTTGGAGAAAGGAGGCTAGAGGCAGGGGTGAAGGGAGATACAATGACAGGTATTTTCTGCATTCATTCCATAAGACAAGACAGCAAATTTCTTATAGGAAAAGCAGCAACTTCATATTAAAATAAAAAAGACACAAGTAAGTAAAACCGAGAATCAAGAAGACTCTTTCTTTCTGCTTTGAACAAGATACACAAGTTATCTATCAGCAGTATGAAATATCTGATGTTTTAAGATCTCTGTTTTGTTTTATATTTATGTTATGAGATTTCAACTTTCCCCTTGGAAATTATTTACACTTTTTAAAATTAAATACAACTAAAAATCATTTTGTTTCACGATAGCCTCTAGGGGTTAAAATTAATCCTGGAATTGCAGAAGCAGATGGAAACAGGTATGGAAGAACTATTAATTGTCAGTGATACAGTTTCACTGTTCAAGAGAACTGCGAGAAATCACACTAAAAGTTCTAGAGGAGAGTTGTAGGATTTTTTGTCCTCTGATATTTGTTTGACTCCTAAACAATTACTTTGATCATTTTTTCCTTCACAGATTTCCCTACAGTTGTTTGTTATATGACCAAGATCACTAAATAGCAAATTATTTTTTCATCAGCCATATGGTCACCTCAGAGATATAGGACTCCAGTTTAGGCCCCATGTGTGCCAGTAAGAGTTTACTGGCAATGTCAAGAACTCGTCTTTGAACAGAAGTGGACACGTAGCAGAGGAAATCTAAATTTGAGGTGACGTGGTGCCACAGACAGTTTGTGTATGGATCCCATCTCAGATGCTCAAACTTTGCCCTGGGTCATGTATACACAGTCTGACATAGCACGGAAAAATGGAAATTCACAACTTGGTTGATGTAAGGAAAGGATTCTAAATAATATTAAAATTTACACCAATGTAAAATGGTGAGCAGAAAAAAAAAAAAAAAAAAAGCCTTTCCCATAGATAAGCTTCCATGTCTTGGTAAAAAGAAGCTAATCATATAACACTACCTGTGAAAAGGAGAATTGACTTTAACAGTCTTTGACGTGGCAAAGTTGAAATCAGAGCTCACCAATTTGCAGCATCTTGGGACTAATCAAAAAAAACTTTCCTCTAAAATCAGGACCCAGCTATGACAAAGTACACTCCAGGAAAGTTTGAAGTCAAAAGTTGGGTGATTACCTGAAATCACTAAGCTAGAAATTAACTCTGAAAAGCTGGATTTCTGTCTGAATCTGACATTGAGAGAAGTGGTTAGGAATGACCTCTGGAAAAAAATCTCATCAGAACCTTTTCTCTATCTGAACCAGTTTGCAAATAAGGATGTAGATTTTATATAAACCTGTTCATTTTGAAAAATTCTCCACTTGTGTTGCTCTCTATTAGAAGCTGGAGGATAAACAATTTGGAGACTGCTCATGATTGCTCTCACTCATTCTGGGCTAGACTGAAAATGTGAAGTAAAACATAAAAAATAAGGTTTTGTTCTACTGAAGTCAATAAGAAAATAGGCTTTAGTTTATTCCAAGTGGTTCATAAATGTGCAAAAAGATGTCTCTAAAAAAACACAAAACAAATAAAAACAAACAAGCAAAGAAAAAACTTAAAATGTCACCATTTCTCCATTTTATTTCACTGAAACATTGGGAAAAGTGTACACTTCTTTTTTTAAAATTTTAGAAATTCAGGAAATAATTTGTATAAAAAACACTTTCTCATTTTAGAGAGCATTCATGAGTTTAAATGAAAGACCCCTTACACTCATTGAATGACACCTCACAATGAAATGTATCAGGCAAGATATTATATATAATTTTTAATGTCAAAATTAAAACTGATGGGAATTTACAGTTGTACAATTTACAGCACTAAATATGAGCAAGAAACCTTTTCTAAATTTTTTGTGCATGAAATATTCTTCCTGAAATATTTATCAAACAGGTTAACAAACCTGGGGAGTGGATTCACTATATTCATGTCATTAATACAGTCACTAATAGAATAGAAATGGCAATGTTATAGTCACTGCTAGTAGTACAGAACAATTAAAGTTTATTTAAGTAGGATTATCATGGCCACCTACAAAGTCAAGCCATACGGTTTTTCAGTTTTAGATGTGGCTGACCACAGATTGACTTTTACATGGTCTACTTGTCATCACATATCACACTTAAAAAATAAATAAATAAATAAATGAAACCAGAAGTAGGTTTCTATCTCCTTTTCAAAACTTTGAAAACAAAAATATATTCATGCTATGTGTATGCTGACAGCTGAAACATCAACAGTCAAGAAACAGTAAACAAAGGAAAAGCAGAATACCTTCACTTAAGTTTGGACTAGCTCTAGAGTTGCAGTAATTTAAATGTACTGTCAAAATTAGGAGGGAGACCCTACTTCAAAAAGCAGGGAAACAAAGAGAAATCCCAAAATGACAAGGCCATAGGTGAAACTCAAGGTGCTTTTTACATGAAGGTTCAGAAATGCTCCACTGAAGTGTGCTGATCTGGCAGCTGACTTCATTGCTCATGCTTATGAACCATCACCCTGGTGAAAGGCTCTTATAATTGCATATGCTAATTCAGTTAGCTGGGCACCAAGTTTCAGACAGAACAGTGTCAAGCTGGAAAGAGCAACCTGCAACACTTTTTCCATTCATGAAGGAGCATACCTGAAAAGGGTAAACTCCTATGTCTCTGTGTACTTCGGAAATTATAATAAAGACATCGTCAGACTTTCTCACATCATAACAACCCTAGAAGATGTATTTTAACAATGCAACTTAAAACTATCTTTTGCTTGCTCTTTATTAACCATTTTGTGATTGCATCTCCCATGGCCTGTATGTGAATCTCCAACCTAAGCCAACAAATTACTGTGATTCCATGATCACATGTGATTCCATCTCTCACATGCCCTGTTCAGGACTTTCTTGTTACAGGAGTACTATCTGTACACCCTGAAAATAAGTATGTGCAAGAGAACTTGTCTGACCTAACTTCCATCTGAATGTTTGGCATCTAGTTGGAGACAGTGTTCTACACTCTCTCACATGGCAGTGGTAGATTTTACCCAGGTCTCTTTGATCCTTTCCTGAAAGAAATCACACTCTATCTCCTGATTAGAAGAAGGAGTTTAATGAACTTTAAGTTGACACAGGAATCTAAAGTGTGTTAGATAAGTCCAACCTATGCATTGTTTAGTTTTCTTACTCAAATTCTAGATCTTATTCAGTTTCCCAAGGGTGTTACACAGTAGATTTGGTATCCTGAGTATGATGCTCCGGGGCTTCTATGTCAAATTCTTTGAGTAGAGAAGAAAGAGGAACAGAAGTACTTCCTTCATTCACACCATAGATACAAATAAAGACAAGGCCAGATGATCTTATCATTTTAGCAAGTGAGAACAAACCTCAACTATGCTAGAGCAACTAAAAAAAACCCCAATCTTTCCTTTTGATACAGAAATAAGCTTTAGGCAAGTTGAAATTTTTGAGATTCTTCTCACTGATGAAAAGTTTTTCAAGATCTATAAAATGCTCCAATGAGGTAGAGGCTGATCAGACAATGCCTACTCCAGATCTCTGAAAGGAGAACATAAAATCTAACCTCAAACAAGATGCATCTGTGTTGCACTTCTGTTACATCAGCTCTCACAAAACAGAATGAAAATAAAGCCTTACTTTGCTTTCTTTCTGAATGTTATGGTTGTTGCCTCTCTTGTTTTTGTCCTCTTCCATATTGAAGAATCTGCACTGTATTTAGTATGTAAGCAGACTGTAAATTTCCTATTTGTTGATTTAAATTTATTATTCAATTACAATTAAGAAGAAATCAAAAAGAAATATGAAAAAAATTATGACAAAAGACATTTTAATGACCTTTTAGCAATCAATCATTAATTGAAATTCATCCTTGAATTGAAAGGACGAAGACAGGTAGATGAAGATATGTCACCCATGGATCCAAGAACAATTGTCACACTGTTTTCTTTTCCTTTTCATTTAGCCAGAGAAGTTACATTAGAAAGATAAAATAAATTAAAAAAAAAAAATGGTTTGTAGTAAGCAGACCCTTAAAAAAAATTTTAAAAAATTTAAATTTAAAAAATAAAAAAAATTTACCCTCTTTTAATGAGCATGAAAACTGCACAATGAAAAGCAATCACATATATATATTCAGGGGCAATGGAATGCTATTAAATGTTGTATTTCAGTGCACTAGGTGGTAACAAATGCAACATTGCTATAAAGGTGTCTTTTTATAACAGAAAAATTACCAATAACTTTCAAGCCTTATATCTACCCTCCTGAGATTTGAGAAAATAAACTAGACTACTTTTGGTTCCTAGTGCTTTACTATATCACTTTCTACTAATTGAGTTAACAACAGTAAGTTTATCTTCTCAGTTCTCTTTCCATTTAAAGTTATGAGGTCTAAGTTACCCATAGTTTTAAAAAAATCATTACCTTACAACCTCAGACATACAGAAACATTTGTACAAATCACCAGCTCCAATGCTAAAATCCTAAAAAACCTGTGCCTTCATTACTGAGTGAGATATTCCCAAACAAGGATGAGAAATGACAAGCCAGGAAATTTTATGTAAAGGCAGATGTCCAAGCAATGGTCACCCAAGTAAGGGTTGGAAAGATGAGTGTTGGGCCAATTTTTTCCCAAAAATCAAGGAAGAAATACAATTTCATAAACAAGTAAGCTAGTCATCAAACTATGCTGGAAGCAATTTCTGGAAAAGCAATTCCTCTCTTCTTTGGAAGTTCACTTAGGCTCCAATTTTTCATTACCAATTCTTACAAATAGAGGTGTGAATTTCTAATGGGAAAGCTGAGCATCCATCCAGAGCATGCCAGGATTCATGCCAAAAACAAATGCATAAGAAAACACAACTGACAGAGCATTAGCTGTTGCGCATTCCTCTCGGTTTTATTTCATCACTAATGCTGCACACAGTTCAACTTTGGCTAAGTTACTATAGGATAGGAGGAGAGAGGGGAGAAAAATAAAGTATCTATCATGGCTTAAAAGCTGGCTGCATCCCTCTTCCCTTCCTGATTTCTCTGAATATACCTTGCCCTCTCCAAAGAAATAATTCTCTAATCTATCCACTTTAAATAGACCACTGCACAACATGTGCTTGTCTCCTTCCTTTGCTTGCACTCTGAGCTGACTGGACACAAGAAGTCAGAGGCAGAAGCTGAATATCCATTAGCAGAGCCCTGAGCCTCACTTTGTAAGTCCCATAAGAAACTAGACTCCTGGCTTCTGTCCACCTGGGCAGATACTTCAGCTCCACCTCAGTCTACAATATCCTGTGCATCAGCTGCTCTCAGACAGCCTGTTAAGCTGATATTGGCACCTATGATATGTCTGTTGAGAAATCCATGATCAGCAGTAAAAATATCAGATCAACCATCTTACTGTTTAGCAATGCTTTGATATATGAAAAATAATTTTTTTATAAAAGATTTGAAAGTGACTCTACTGTAATTCAAGACTTTCTATTTTTACAGTGGCCAGAACAAGCTGTTCCAGGTGACTCAGACCCAATTCCTCCCCAAAACTTCCCCCATTATAAACTGCTGCAGCCTCACTGGTCATTAGACCTTAAAGTCTAAGATCTAGCTCAGAAATAAGTTTCTTCCTGGACTAGAGCAGAGCTGGCAGTTCAGTCAACTAGTTAATGTCATTGAAGAGCAGCCCAGCTTGAACAACTGTTTCCCTCTAAGCAAAACAGTTGTTTCCTCAGTTGGTGTCTCTGCTGATGCCAGTGGATAGAGGTAAAGACTAAAGGTAAAGACTAAAATGCCTTCCTGAGTTATCTGCAGACAATCTGACTGACAGGAAACATGGCCATCCTTCCTTCCCTTTCATTTTTATCTTCCTGACAAACCTTCCTGTTGAAAGAAAATCAGTGTTTGCACACACCAACTGAACCACACAGAGCAGTTGCTGTGAGGCAGCTCTGTCACAGCACCATTTGGAACTAAAAGCTGGGACTGCCTCATGTCAGCACTGGCTCCCTCATTTCCCAGCTATTGGCTTTAGGGGAGTCAATACCTAAAACATGGTTCTGAGCCCACCTGTCAATGTCATGATTAACACTACTCTTAGAAATACATTTTATTGAAAGAATTGCCCTGCTCCATGCTATAACTAACTTCACATGTAAATTGTATTTATAGTCTAAGCTCTTAACTGACCAACTATGTTCAAGTATTTCAATGCTCCTGAGGAGCATTAGCTGGTCTGGTGGCTTCAGCTACCATCCAAACTGGCAGCAAAGTTGTTTGGAAGAAAAAAGTCAGAACAAGCTCACTAACGTAACACTGTAAGCACTTCAGCTACACATTAAAGCAACTATCTCATATCTCAAATTAACACTGAATTTTCATATCTGTCAAATTTCACCAGGTGCTGCTCCATGAAAGAGATTTTACTCTGGTGGGGGAAGGAATGCCTACAACTGGCTAAGTTTTCTCATGTCTCACCATGAGAAGACTCTCTTCTAAAGGTGAGACACTACGAAACAACAGAAAAGACATACTAGTCCATTATCACCTATGATCAGCCCACTGAGCACTGCTGATCCAGCTTGATGTTTGAAGCCAACAGCAACAGTGCTTTGCCCATTAGTGAGGCCTGGACAGGATGACTCGTTAGGGGTGGGGCTATCATAGAATAATCACACCCTTGGGTACTGGGTACACAACCACATCTCAAGTCTTGTAACACCCCAGAGGTGTGATTATCTGCTGTCATGCTTTAATTCTTAATTAAAACAAGAGCTGCAGCTCAGATAAGATCTGTGAGAGGATTATGGTCATTCTTGGTCAGACAAGGGGGAACATGTATCTTTGGAATTAAAATTCAGGTGCTTGGGTGAACTCTGTAATGATGAGCCGTGCTTGAATCTACTTCATCTTAGTTTTCCTTTAGACATGATATAACCAGGAGGGAGCACACCCAAAAAGCAGCAACTTCCAGGAACCAAACACTCAATAACACAATGAAGTGCACAGTGCTGCCATCATTCAAACATTTTTGTACTTTAATCCCTTCTTAGCATCTTAACTTAAATTAAACTCTAAACTTTAAATGTGCTTCTAATGATGCTAGAAGACATTCTTGTTACTCAACAGTAGTACAAGTCACAGCAGCCATAAAAATATTGGAGGAATGTTTTGATGAAATGCATACTAAACTACTCAACTTACACGCATAAAGATGGATATACAGCCTGGGGAAAAAATTAATATAAAGCACTGTTGTGATTTTTTAAAAAAAAATTATTTTTAACAAATATTAACCCAACTTAAGGTCTCTTTTAAAGGTTACATTTACATTTACAAAGAACTTTCAAGCAATTTAACTACAATGAATTTTAACAAGGCGCTTCCTGTTCTGACTGCTTGCGTATTTTTAAATTTTATGAGAGTCTTCTGGCAGAGTTTTGTAGCCGTTAAGATGAAAGCCTGGATGCATGCATACTTGAAAAGTGGAGGAGGAGGAAAAAGAAGAATAAAAAGAAGAAAGGAAAATAATCAATTTGGTATCAAATTTATTCCAAAGCCGAAAAGTGCATTTTTTTCTGATTGTGAAAGAAGACATGCAGGGAGGTCGAAGGTCAAGCAAAGAGGAGACAGTATTGTGTAGGAACTGTCACGCATCACCACCTATTTTGACATGCACAGGGCCGTTTGTTGTCTGTCGAACATGCAAATTAAGTGCCTGCTGTCATAGCTAGCCGATATCTGAAAGTGGAAAATGAGACCACCTGTAACCAGTGAATGGAGTGATGGACAAGCATTCAGAGCTCGTCATTTCCAACGCCATTCACACCACCTCCGAATTGCATATGACATGTAAAAATCTTTTCTTAATATTCACAACCGGGAAGTTTGGGGAATTATGGAGGCTTCAACTGCTGCATCTAATGGGTTCTCCAAGCAGACAGCTGTGACTGTGAGCTGGCTTGATAATTAGGTGTCCAGGAAGATTTTATGCTATGAATCAGTTAAAAGGGAGAAAAGAAAAAGAAAATAATGGCAAGCAAAACTCGCTGGAATGGAAATTATATTAACCCTTGAATGTCTTCCTCAGCACTTGGCTTTTACAATTCCCGTGAAGCAAGATTTGCAGAAACCAGACACATAATAATTTGTCTTCTGTCTCTGAGCAGCACTGTCCTACTCAGAAAAATTGCACTCCAACTCTGTTTGATGCTTTGTTTTCCTGAAGAGAATTTAGAAGCATAAAATCTAAATATGCCAATCCCTCTTCTATTTGAAAGCAAAGGGAATGCTTTATTTGAATTTCTAGTGAATATGGTGCACAGGATTTTAAGAAATAGATTCATTGTGCTAAAGTCATGTCCTGTCATGTGCCTGTACATACAAAAATCAAATAGTTTAGCTAGCTGTTCTGTAATCCTTTGCATGTTATCCCTACTTTTGTATGCATATCTGTCTTTGTGCATGGGATGCCATAAACACTGCAGGCAGTGTAACGCCAAGAAAAGATGTGATCTTCCTGATTCGCACTTCTGCTTGATAAATAAATAAAGCCGCTCCAAAATATTTAGATAGGAGAGTTTAGATGTGTCCAGCTGCATGATAAGCTCACAAAACTCATTATTTTATTCAAAGCCTAACTAATTAATTCTAGTGTTCATTCCTAAATAAAAAATTAAGCTCTTCAGTTTTCAACTTCTGTGCTGCATTCTGAAAGCCATTCTGTGTTTCCAGACATAAAGAACACATGCGTAAGGTACAGTTAGATTTCAGGAGGGTTATTCAACACAAAAAACAGAATTCAGCTATGGAATACTATCCACCAGTACTTCCCAATATATCTAGAGTATTTGGGGAGGCTGTCTGAAGTTCTGCAACGCAAAGATTGCAGTCCTGCTCCATACTCCTCACAAGTGAAGCCGTGCACTCAAAACAGAAGCAAGCAAGTTACTAGTATATTAAACACTCTTTTATGAGTCAGCCCACAGAAAACCTATATTTAAATTGGGCTCATTTTTTTAAAAGCTTTTTTATTTCTATTGTGACAAATTATAAAACACAGTAGTGGTTCCAACATTGCCCACAACCTGCACTCACTGCTGCTCTGGTTTAGGTCTCCAGTGACTCTATTTTCCTTCCTCTGGAACTGAGAGTTTTGAAAAGCAGAAAAAAATACCTGCTGGCCACTCTGACTGGAACAGAGAGGGAATATTAGAAAATGGAGGAATGAAAAGAACTAGTGAATAGATACCCAGGGGAAAAGAAGCAGAAGAGACACTTATTTTAGACCTGCAAGTTTTCTTAGAAGCACTGCTTCTCTTAAGCTTCCATATCCTCTGTGAAAAAATAAAAAGCTGTAAGTATCCCAAAGACTCCCATTTTCCAGACACAAGCCAGCAGGCCCCATTTGATGATTTATATCTCTAAGATGCTGGGAAACAACATTCAGGAGAGCCTGAATCAGACACCATTCAACCACTGCTGGGCACAGCTGAGAAGTGTGCAAGGGCATACCTAAACACAACACCAAAATACTATCATTCTGTTCTTTTGTTTCTCTCACATGTTAGTTCTCTGCTGAGCAGACAGAAGTGAAAAGGAAAAAAAAAACAAAACTGGCACACTGTTTGTTTTGTCCCTGCACACTTTCTTCAGAGTCAGCTTGTTTCTCTGTGCTTGAAATCAAGATCCACACAGCACCTGAAGACAGGAAGCACAACAATAGCACCTTACTAATCATGTTCTAATCTACACACAAGAGGAAAATCTCAATCACTGACAGTTAAAACCATACAGTGTGTGTATTCCACAGAATAAAGTGTTTGGCCACTACATTGAATTAAAGATTCCTTCTTCAGATCACCTTCCAATTACTATCCATGTGCAACACACCCACATGCCCTAGCAGTGCCTTTGCAACTGCTAGACTGCCAGTGTGAACAGGATTGAAAATATCCCTTGCCTTTGAACATATTGTAGCCTTTTATCTTTTTTGACTCTATATAAAATGGGAGAAGAATAGCTCACTGAGCTTCTAATCTGCCCCTGAGCCAGTCATTTCCTGCAACATGTGTGCTGACACAAGCAGGAAGGCAGCATGCTGCCGTGCACAACCAAGCCCCTGCAGCTTCAAGCAGGACTCAAACTGGCATTGTTGATGAAGGACTTTGTAGCTGGGACCTACAATCAGGGCCACAGGGTTTATCTGCCTAATGGGTAGCTAGGTTGGAGTTTGGGATCTTGGGGGCTCCACACCTCAGAATGGCCCTAGGCTGTCAGTTCACTTCCAGCAGCATGGCTACACCAGAGCCCTGGCACATGGCTGCTCCTGAGGGATAACATAGATAGTCAGCAGTAAAAATTTTATTTATACATATTTTGGTTTGTTGATGTTATAGGATTTAAAACAAGCTTTGTTTTCTACATATAGACTATTAAAATGTGACTCTATCACCTTCAACATCTGGCAGTGTATTTCTCAAGATAGCTTGCTCTAAATTTCAAGGCCTAATAATTTTTAGAGGTCAAAAATAGGCTCTTAGGTAATATGAGGGTGTTACATCCATTACACGGAAAGTTAGGCAGGGACCAAGGTCATCAGAAAGCTCTTATTGAGTGTGAGGAGAAAAATGGCCATCATGCCTTCAGGTCAAACCAAGGAAAGGTTTGCTTAGCACAGTTGTACCACATTGCCATGAAACTACCAAGTTTAATTCAGGCTGGATATTTCCTAAATTTTATCTTCACAGAAAATGTTTTAGGCAGGTCACTAAGGTGGTACTAAAGGCTGTCCCAGCACAGGTCTGAGTACCAGGGACATGAGGGAGGTTAAAGGAAATCCTGTTTTCTAGCACACTACCAGAAACCTGAAACAATCATGTTTGAAATGTCTCTTTGCAGTACTTTAGGCCATGTGTTGCCACTCTTCCCTTGCAGTAAGCAACATACCAAGCAGAACACTTGATTTGCCTGTCATCACAGGTAACAATGGTGGAATATTTGTGGAAGAAAGATCTCATGACCAAAATTTTGTCAGTCTTCCTATTCTCTGTGGTAAATCTTTGAAGCAGATCCAGGAAAACTGTCCATGGGGTAAGGTGTTAACACCATCAGTCTTTTTGTGACTCAGACATGCCCAGGGTGATGTAAACCACCAAACATTAATTGCTTCTGAAAATTCATCTACTACTTGCATTCCTTCAATAAGTATTTTGCCACATAATCTGAAATTCGTGTTTCTGCATATCTTCTAGTGAAGGTTTTATTTGTTTTTCCTAATATTTTTCATGAGCCTACCTTGAACAGTAATCATGTTGGCAGCAACACAATTCAAGGACCCAGAAGTTCTCTTTATTCTGTAGAATAAATATTCTGGAGAACACATTGGGCAGATATATAAGGCCCCTCACTTCTGTATAATATTTTTTTAATAGAAATCTGCTAATTCTATAAAAAGAATCTCTCACTGAGAAGCAGTGTGACTAAGAAGGCACAGTAGCTGAAAACTGAACTTTATTGAACTAGGTTTAGCTTTAAATAAATCAGTAGTTCTTTCTATGTGAATTAAATCTGTGATTAAAGTACCAAATCTAAGACCCATTTACTGTTCAAACACAAGTCCATTTACCCCTAACACTAAAAGCTAAGTGTGATTTTAAAATGGTGTAAGTACACTGAATTTTCCCTCTTCACAAAACAATTTTTTACCCTAATTAAGCAAATAAACCAATAAAAATTCTCAGAATTTTTCCAGTAAAATTTTCAAGTTACATTAACTGCATATTATATTGTTATCAAAATATGCTTAACCACATTCTGTATTATGGAAAATTACCTGTACAGGAAAAACTCTTTGTTTGTTCTGGTATACAGAGTAAATTAAAATATTCAGTTAGGCTTAATATTAAAAAGCAGCACCAGAAAATTTTATCCCTGTATTAATGTGTACATGGTACTTCTTTTTCTGATTATATTCTTCAGCTTCCAAGTTAATATACTGAAGCTTTCTACCAAAAGAATTTGCAACAATAGATTGTGATGGTAATAAGGAAAAAGTACAAACATGTCTTTCCACTCACTTTCTATATAAGCTTCATTTTCCATATAATTTTTAATTTATGGTTTTATAAGTATTTTTCCATGTTTATCCAGCTCTTTTATAAATGAGCTGGGTATTTAGAAATACCCTCTTACCCTAATCCCTTAGTACAGATTTCTGAAGTACATACAAGGGCAAGTTAGAAGAAAACACTGCACGCCTCTAAAACATGATATCAGAGGAAGTAAACAGCAACAAACTAAACAGCCCACAACAAAACAACTGAGCACTATGCATTGATGATGAAGTCCTCAAACTGGAGTTTTATGATGGCAGCTTAAAGTTTCTTACATGCCCTTGTGTTGCAGCTCAGAATAAGGCAGGGACAGCTGCACCAATTCTCCACAATTAGTCAAGGTCAGACAGTGGAAAGGGAGGACACTCACTATTTGTCAAGAGAACAATGGCAGGAGGCTCAGCCTTTCTCCACCAGGAATGACTGCTCGCTACACACATTCAATCCAGGGCAAAATTATGCCTGGCCCTTTTTCTGTAGAGTAGAGAGGGGCAACCTTTCCAGACAATCGAAGTGTAGGAGCTAACAAGGCAGAGCAACAGCACAAAAACAAGCTTGTTTTAAGTACCAAAAGCATATGTTCTTGACACAAATTAATGTTTTGGCACTTGCAGAGACAAAGGTATTAATTTCTACAAGCTTTGAGTAAAAAATACTAAACCCACTAAAACCTGTTCCTTCACACTATGATTGGGGTTGCAGATTTAAAAAAAAAAAAAAAAAAAAAAAAAAAAAAAAAAAAAGCATTCTGACAAGTTACCAGCAATTATTTTGCTTACTCTGAGAGGTTTTGTGTGTCTTGTTTTTCTTAACATGTCTTTTTCATAAACCTAGAAACATATTCAGAAAAAGAGTTAAATTTTGGGCAAAGGCACTTCCCTCAACATTGGCAGGCAACCAGAGATGAAAAACAAGAAAAAAAATTCGAAGTAACTGCCATTAGCAGGAGGAGCAAAAAAAACCAAAAAAAACCCAAACAAAACAAACAAACAAACAAAAACAAACAAAAAACCCCAACAAAACAAAAAAACCAAAACATTTTTAACAATGAGATTTTGCTTCCCTGTTTAATTAGGTGCACTCAGAGCTGTATTTTGAGTTTTCTTATGACACAGCACAAATACAGAAAAGACAAAAAGTAGTTATAAATAATGGATACAAAGGAGTAGTTTTGATGCAGAACTCTCACAGTACTGCATTGGAATAAATGGATTTAATTGTGTAAATTCTGTCACTTGAGTGGATAAGTGTGGGGATGCATAATAGACTGAAATTATTATGTGAAACCATATGAAGACCACCTTTTTAAACAGCACACTATACATTTAGATATATTAAAATTATTCATATTCACTGCAAACGGTATTTAAGCAAGGTTATGGCAGTTCTGAATGCTAACATACTTTCAAGGTTTTTATCACATTTGCATTCATCAAAGCCAAACAACTTTTAGATACTTAAGGCGAGAAATCTTACAATTAAGAAGTTTGAAAGCATTACTTAAAGTATATATAATTAAAAAACATCAAAGAGCAAACATGCTGTTTCTGGACACCACCTGAAAACTAGATCACATTAGCTTTGGAAGAAAGGAATTTCTCCTTCAGGTAGTTTTTGCAGCTACTGAGGTGCAGAAGCCACACCTGTAGTTGCACACTGCCATAAAAGAGGGAAAGATGGAAATCTATGAACATTTCTATCAAATCCTTCTTCCCCAGTCAGAGGAATTAGGTCAGCCCCAACCATACCGACTTCTTTCTCTGTCACTGTCCTGCAGACACATCAGAATGTTTGAAAACATCTCTTTTTCTAATGTTCACCATCCGTGGTGGTTTTTTTACTCCAAAAAACTTTTCCCCTGTGATCAGAAGCAGCATCAGCCCTGCAGTTAAGGAATCATCTGCCCCAGCAGAAAAACCGATTCTGGAAAGATTCAATAAGAGGAGGAAATGGGAAAGATTTTACCTTGAGTTAACTCACATTCCAAATATCTTACTTTCATAATAAATCTCTACTGAATCATATCTGAAAAACAGGTTTTTAGTATATTAATTTTAGAACATCCCTTTTCGCCTGGAGCAATTTAGAGAAATACTTTAAATTAGCATAAATTTAGTTCTTTGTATATCTAAGACTGAGATTTCACTGTAGGAATGGTGCCTGTTAATTGAGACAAGAAGTTGGTGGACTACCTTCTAATTCTAAATCCTTAATGGCACTTGGCTATTGCATTGTTTACAAAGCAAGGCATCCTTGACTGGTTTCTTTATCACATTTCCGATGTCAACTGAATAAATTAGAACAGGAAAACGTCAGAGTACAATGTACCTTTTCAAGCCATTTGGCTTAGTGAAGCAGGATAGATTCAGGCAAAAATACCTCTTCTCCAGTCTGGTGGCTTTGCAGGAAGTTTCTACATGTTTAGCAGTCCCTTCCCGTCCTCTCTTTCTTTAGAAGGCAGCCCTGGGAGGCAAATTACATTTGTAAATGGAAGTAACCACTTAGGTCACTTTCAAGCTGCTTGCCATACTACTTCTCTACTGATAGGTACAGGCACTACTTCCTGTGATAAGAATTTAAACCTGAAATTTGTTCATTCTAATCTTCCTTTCCCCTGATCCAAAGCAGAAGCACTTCACCATCCTCCCCTCAGTGGCTCTCATGCATTTGCTAGAAGGTGAGGACGGGCCCCATGTGTGAAAATAGTGCTGATCAATGGAAAATAGACAATGTCATATAACACTGAGCAAGGAAATGATTAGAAAAAGGAAGAAATAATTTGTTAAGTTATTCCAGTCTTTTCACTAAATCTATCATAAATCAAACAGACCAAAAACCCCACTTGGGAATTACTGGATCTGAGAAAGAACTTATTCAAATGAATTCATCTAGCTAAGGGCAACTGTTATTTAACTGCATATTTTGAATTTCCAGTATGAAAAACTAGATATTTCTATTCCACACTGACTTCTCACATATTTGGATGGCTGAATTTTGAAACCTCAGAGCACATTAGGAAATAATATTTTGTGGCATTATTGAGAGGATTTTTTTTCCCAAATGTGTCTACTGCCATATCTGGTATCAGTACCTGACTGGTTTGCAAATTTTTGCACAGAGTCCAAAAATGGATAAGTATTGCTTGAAATTTTTATCAGGTATAAACTAGGAAAGTAACAGCATTTTACATAAAAGGTAAAGGAAGAATAATATAATCTATATTAATGCTGAATAGCTAGTAGGTTAGAAGATGTTTTTATATTATTTTAAAGCTACTATGTCAGCTTTTCTCCAAATATGTTTAAAATCCAACTAGAAATGTTTCAAATTAAAGCAAAATCTTTTAATCTTGTTCTTTCTGAACACTGTGGCCTTAGAACATTACAAAAAATATCTATTCAAATATACATGTTCCTCACAAAGAGTTAATAAATGCTTTTTAGATGATTGCAGACTGACTAAAATTCCTCAGTTCATGGCATAATTTAAAGATAGACATGTATTCTGTTTAAAACTAGGTCTAAATTTAATGGATGTACAGTTTAGCCAAATAGAAAATAATAGTACAGCAGCACCAGGTAGTTTATAGAATAGAAGTCACCAGTGGTAAATAAAATGCTATAAACAACATTCAGAAGGGTATTCGACCTGTCATTTTGATAGTACATTTATGCATTTGACAGGGACTGTCTTTTCCTAAAGAGGTTAATAGAGTCACATTTATGTATCACCGAAGTTGAACTGTTCTATACAGACTGTCAGGAGAAGGGCAGATGGATGGGTAAATTAGAAAATACTAAAATAACTTTCTCACTGCTATAACAATGAGGGAAAAGAGGAAGAACTAGGACTCTGAGAATCATTAACTCCCTTCTGATACTGTTCATAGTGTACTAATTTAGGTCCCTATCAATCCAGAGAGCCTGAAATACAGCAAAGTCACCTAAAAAGACCTGAGCAAATTATAAATGGATGCATAGTTATTCTCTAAACACATTCTTAATGCACATCTCTAAGAACTGTAAACATCACTGGTTGCTGAATTCATTCATTCTAAATTCTATGCTGTAATGAAAAACCTCTGACATAAATTGGCTTGGAAAAGGGCAAATTAATCTAATATCAAGGCATTATGGACAGATCAAATAAAATATCTCCATTTAAAACTAAAAAAAATCTATGTTTAGTTTAACAATATTCATTATTAAGAGAAAATACTTATGCAGGCAACAGGCAAAAAGGCAGTTCCCACAAAATTACATCATAATACAAATTATCATTAGAAGAAATAGTTTTTAATGATGACAAGAGTGTTCATATAAAATCCAGAAAGTAAAATCCAGATATTCTCTGTACTTGATACTAATCAAGATCAGAAATTCCACTGTGAATAACCCCAATTATAGATAACACTGCAACAGTTACAGTATAGATTGTACAGTTATGTAGTAAAAAACTGAAAATAAACTTTTTTTTTTTTCCGTAATTCAATTCATGAGCATGTATTACTGGACATTAGCAGGAATTTATGCTACTATAGATCCTATGTATTGCAGAAACAGACTTCTAATAATTTCACTCTTATCTGTTAGTTGCCTTGAATACTTGCCAGAAAAGAAGAACATAAAATAGGTGCATCCATCAAAGTATCTAATTTAAAATTCAATAGTTAAAAAAACCCCGAATTTTGAATCTGCATTTACAGGCTATTGCCTCCAACATCTGCTAAAACCATTGACTAAGATAAGACCTCAAGTTCTGGTATTTGATAAAGGGCCTTGACTTTCAGAGGACAAGTGCTCGCCGCTTTCTGAATCATTAAGTAGAAAATTAAGGGCTGTGTTCCTTCATCCTGGCAGAAGCATACCATATGATTTAGGTGATGAGTCACTGAGCTGGAATTTCGATGATCAAATATTCACAATGAGATCCTTGAGAATGAGCTACAGACCAAGACAAGAATTATCCACACAAGTTATTGGGTGAATAGTTTTGAATAATGAGCACATATAAGACTCTTGCTCATACAATCTGTGAAGAAAAAAAAATATCAATTGTGGAATAAATTATAAAATTTAAATTATATATCTGTCTTTAAAACATATTTGCTACATTATAGTGAACCATAACCCTGACTGTAAAGGGACTGCCCTTTGCATTTCTAAAAAAAGTTTTCACAATAGCCATGCACCGCAAGAATAAATTTCTGAATGGAAGTCATGGTGCAAGTTTGTTGTGGAACAAAAAAATATATTGCTTCTTTGATCAAAGGTCAGGCCTAGAGTAGCAATGCAAACACACACAGTCTGGGCATAGATGAGAAGTATTTCATAAATCTAGCAGAAGTGAAAGCTGTCACTAGTTTCTTTTTATGAGCTTGTTTGATGAGAGTAGCCTGAGGTACCAATTAAAGGGAGTTACTTTATGACATTATTAGTGCAAAGAGTGTTCAAAGGTGAGCCTATTTGTCATGCCTGATTAGCACCAAGTATGGGAAAAAATTAAAATGGTAACAAACCAAGTAAAACCTGTTTTTAAAAAGATTGAGTCAAATTGATTTGACTTTCACTTGTTCAAATACAAATTTGAGTTGCTCAGAGCTTTGTTTTCTTTTGCAGACTTTTTGTAATTAGGATTCAGAATACAATTTTCTATCAACCCACAAGTACCATGACAGATATTAATATTATAGTACAGCTAATTTTACTGAGTATTTGTGAGGGAGGTTTTGATTTACTGGAATTTCTAATCATGCTGTTATTTCTCATTCTAAACCACTTGACTGATTTTCTTACCAGCCTTAGATTGGAAAAAAAAAAAAGAGCATATAAACCAAAACTGTCAGCAATTAACCTACGTGGCAACTAGGCTTGCTAACTACATTTCGCAAAAATCTCAAAATTTCCTTTAAAAACTCCAAGGCTCTTTCAATGTCTTCTAGAGAGTCTAGAAAAACATTTTTCATCCCAAAGCCAGGAAACCATATGAAACTTGGACACCAGAGCTCCTATAAATGTAACCTTTTCCTAGACTCTGATACTCAGTGGGGCTTTCCCATTTCCCCGCTTCCTTAACTAAAGATGTTTTATTAACAATCCTCCAAAATTCCTGATTTTGAAATCTGAAAGTAATCAAAAGGCATTGATTTCAGTAATTTTCCCCTTTATTAACAATTCATAAATCATTCTTCCCACCCTAGGGTGGATCAAAGAAAAAGTTACAGTCAAACCCAATCATATTTGAGAAAGTTCATAAGATGTACCTGTTGATTTATATAATAACCCTCAATTTTTTTATTATTAAGTGCAAACTAAAACTAATTGTGTTAAAACATCACCCTTTACTCATAAAATTTCTTACAATGATATCTGGACTTTAAACTGTGAAATCAACTCCTCTTGCCCCATGTCCTAAATAGGACTCAACAGAAGCCAAAACACCCAGCATCAAACTTTCATCCTTATTTCCCTTCCTCCACAATATTAAAAACAACATTTTATTGTGAATCCTAAATATGTGCCTACATTGTAGAATTCTGTAAGGCGAACAGCATTTCTGAGACAGTGACATTCTAAGTGGAAAAAAAAGTGCTTGAACCTAGTCCAATATTAAAACAGTGGTGGTATCTAATTCATCTTAATTAATCAGGAGGATGCAGATACAGTATATGCATGCCATGTACCAAGAATCTACTCTCAATTAGTGCTCAGTGCACAGTCCCCTGCAGATGTGCAGACCAAGCACACAATGCATGCAACTTGCTGGCATCCCCTTTTATAGAGGGATCTCAACAAATTGAGATTTGCTCAATAACATTTTGTGCCTGGCCAATAATTAGCATTGAAAAGTTTGTTTTCTAGTTCTACACCCTTCTAAAAATGCAAAAGGTGCTTTCATTAAAACTACTACAAAAACAGACTCCTGCCACTAAACTGTATATGCAGATCATGTTCTTTCAGTTTCCAAGGGAAGAAATTATGACATGATGCAAATCAGATTCTCAGCCAAGTTTTTTTCCCTAAAAAAACTTCTGGACATTAAATGTGCCCTTAAATATTCACTTTGGCTTCCCAAAACTAAAATAAGTTGGGATACCAGAGTAAGACAAGAGAATTCCAAACAACTGCCTTAAAAACAAAAAAAAACAAAAAAACCAAAAAAAACCAAAAAAAAAAACCAGAATCCAAATAAACAAAACTCCAGTCATCAAAAAGAAACATTTCTCTCTTGACAGAGAATAAATAAGCAATGTTTATTTTAGATTTAGCATGTCCAACCACATTTCTTAAATGTACACCTATACATTTTCATGGGAGCTTTTCCTAAGTATCTGACAGTCATTAGACAAGTAAACCTGCAGCAATTCCTTCTCTCTTTCCTTACCCTTTCCTTGTCATGAATAAGCTGATCTGATACTTTTAGAAGTAGCGTCACTTCTGATCTTTGTCCCTTGTTTATGTCTCTTCTTTACCTTATTTATAATGTGTTCAGTACTATGCATTTGTCTTCCAGCTTTGCAATACAGAAGTTAAAAACTTCTGCCTTTGTACTAAAAATATGGAAGTCAGAAGAAGTGCTGAGAAAAAAAACACTTTTCAGCTTCAGCACATTAATCACAAATGACTTTTGGCTCCAATGTGGGTGTGAAAAAAGCTTATTCCAATAATAGGTACTTCTTATTCTAATAAGAAAGAAAAAAATGAAATACAGAGAAAAGCTTGGGGGCTAAGTGAAGACAATGTACATACAAGAAAAAATTAGTAGGGAATTGTGGGAGGCCTATGAAACACCAAGTAAATATTGTGGAATTTCTCCACTTAATTAGGTTAGGGCATGAATGCAAGACTATGAAAAACAGGTAATTAAAGTAACTTGTAGAAAGTTATCTCTTCTAATAGAAAGGTCAACCAAAAAGGCAGTAAAGTAGGAGGAGGGAATCCCACCTAAGCAATCTTATGAATTAATACCAACAGTAAAATATTCTTTCTTTCCTAGAATGATTGCAACAGCCAAAAGCTTTACAGACCGAGAGAAGCAGCAAAGTAATTTCTCATTTTCCTTCAAAGACTTCCTCTTCGTATTGTTTATGGAAGATTTATCGACTATTGACCAGCTACTTCACAGAAAATCAAACTAAGGAAATTGATATTGCATTCTGGCCTGAAACTGTGGAATATGTTGACATTCTTGCAGGAAGAAGCCAAGCTAGGGTCTGTCTCTGGCTATTACCAGCTCTGCCTTCAATGCTTGACACTTCTGCTATATTATTACAGCATTTTAGCCCATCACCAAGTCTCCAATACTCTGACATTAGCATTCTTGTCCAGTGACTCAGAAAGTGTCCTTTTGGTAAAATATGTGAGTGTGTTGCACCAGCACCAGAATATTATCCTTTACAAATCTTGGTATATATCCTGGTATGGCAAAAATATTCTCCATTGGAAACATTTATTCAGAGAGAAAATAAGATCCAAAGAATGAAATGCAGATTAAAATAGAAGTTCTTCCAGAAATACTGAAGGAGCTTCTTGGGAAAAAAAAAATTAAAATTCAGCATTTCAAGGAGATAAATAGCAACCAAAAGGGTTGGGATGCATTAAGTGTGAAATGTTGGAATGAGGTTAGTCCGTCAGGGACTGGGCAACATTTTGACCTTTCTGCCTAACCTAAATAAATACTCTGGTATTATTTCCCTGTCCAGAAGATGGTCTGAACATTTGTTGTTATGTGCTACACTAAAGCATGAAAACAAGTCTGCTGTTTCTGGGTCAATAACCTGTAGAGTTGGAAGGAACTTTTCTCCTGCTTCATTCTCTGTGTTGAGGTCAGGACAGGTTAGAACCGTGAGGCACCATCAGCTCCTCAATTCAGGGTACAGAGAAGTGTGAAGCTTCTTGTGAGCTGTGGTGAATTCTGAACATCATTGCCCACAACAGTGTAATATTTCTTGATCAATAGCCAGCATCACAACCAGCATTAGGGGTTTGTAAAGTAGGAATTATCACCATTATTATCTGACTTACAGGACTACCCAGTACATAATAATACTGTGGTAATTTGGAGGTATCTTGACTTATCAGTTCCCTAATATTGCTGATACATTTGGAACTGATGATATCCCAGTCACTCTTTTTACTTGTTAAACATATAAAGGAAGGCGCCAGAGAAACAAATATTGTACTAGTGTTTCCACTGTGTTGTGGACTGGATACCCAGGGAAAAATGCAGATTTCTGGATGCCTCACTTGCAGATTTCCCAGCACACAAATAAACTTGATTCCAAACTCAGTAACATTTTCTTTGTCTCAAAACCTGTGCACATTGCCACCCACATGCCAGCACAGAGGAAGGACTAATGTAGACTGCATATTTAAAAAAAAAATGTTCTTCTGAACTGTTATGTACAAGACATACTGAAGTAGTAAGAATTATTATTCCCCTTCTTACATACTCTGTTTAACCACATAAAGGAACAATCAACTAATCCAATGTCACTTAACTATAAAACATTTCACTGGCCTAGGGAGTTAGTCTACTCAAAAGTAATACCCAGACACCTAGCTCTGCATCCATGATCCCTTCATCTGCGTTTCTGCACTTCAAAAAGCCAAAACTTCTCTGATGATTTATCTTAAAATGCTAAATTGAAGCACTTGGGAATGAGTATAAGATAAAACTCCACACTCTTATCTTGAAATTTATAAAAAAAGTTACCACCCAAAACTTACCCAGCAATGACTGCTGGCATCACAACACAGAAAAAAATGGACAGCTAATTTTGGACTTGCTGTTGTTATACTCATTTATTTCTGATATTTTCCATTCTAGAAGACCTGTCTTTTTCTTATCAGTTGCAAAATATCACAAAATTCTTGCTTAATGCCTGTTAACATCCACTTTGAACTCTTTTATCATTTTTTTTCCACCAGACTTTGTTTTCCACATTTAGATTTACCAGTCTCAAAGACTGACAACACATCCTCATGGAGAAATCAGGAGATATAAAACATAAAGAAGCTCAAAATAGTCTGTGAACTTTCACTAGGGGTTTTCTGCCTTTTTTTTTTTTTTTTTTTTTTTTTATATTTAAAGGGCAGCTTCTGAATATATTCTAATCTCAGAGGATTATCCAACAGAATTTGACTAGGAAGCCCTTAATATCCTTACAGCAGTGTTGATAGCCAAGGTGACAGAAGTCTTGCTTAATTTATCACGCAGTAGTTGACCCTAGTCAATGTATTTATGACTTCTGTTGAATTGCAATTCAAATTTAATTGTTCCCATTATATTGCAAACTCTGTATACTAAATGTTAGAGGACTATAACTCACAGATAAAGGGATGTATTTAGAAAAAGAAGCTTTTCTTATGGCAAAGAACATGTAATATCTTCTGAAACCTACTTAATTAAGTTAGAAAATGTTTTCAGACCTTGAAGAATATAATTGGCAAGCTCATCTCATGTGGTAAAAGTCCAGAACCTTTAGGAGAAAGAAAGAACTATTTTACAACAAAACATTGGACCATCTTCTGTCCTTTACAGCACAGGTTTATAGAGGAAAACAGAGAAGTATCCCAACTTTCCATTGGCACATATGCCACTTTGCTGTTTAAAAGGTCGGATATTGAGTAACAAAAAAAATATTCAAATGTATTCAAACATATTCTGAAAAAAATTCATTTTTTTCATACAGGATAATTTTTACACTGACATGAAGTTATCTGTATGTATTTAAATAAAAACAATAGTGAATGTAGCACAATGGAAGAGACATTTAACCTATGAATTGCAAGGTTATTTTTGTAGCTGTGTTCTGTCTAACCAGTACAGCACATGATTTATGGTCTCCAGCAGAGCTTCATCATCATTGTTCTCACCTTTATTTCCATCATAGTTAATTAAAGGGAAGGTCATTGTCACCTTATGTTTTAAACCTTCTTAACATAATATATCACCCTGGGTATGCTCTAATAAGGAGAACTGTGAAGGAATGCTGTTATAGGAAAAAAACTTTGGAGCATAATCTATCCTGTTAACAATTACAACTTAGGTTTACACATAATGAAAGTTAATAAGCAGACAGAATGAAGGCTACATCTTGATACTTATTCAAATCTTGATTAATTGGCTGTGTGATCTCATGGAATAAACAGTAGTATGTTTTTCTTGACTTCAGGCATATGTATGAAGAGTGAGTTTCTAAAGCAAAGATCTTTCCTTGAAATAATTTTCGTATACAAAACACTGTGCCAGTGGGAAAGAAGAAAAAAAAAAAAAGAGACAAAAAAGCAAAGCACGTATTTTAAATATTACCAAAGAAAACTCTTTTGACTTTAGATGTACAAAATAAACCACCTTTAAATTTAAGATTGGCTCAGACAGATTACAAAATATTCAGACAATGAAGACAATGGGTCTTAATACAGTTTCAGTAGGTGTTAGCTTTTTTAAAATGCCTAAGGGAAAAAATCAAACTGATTTATAATTATCTCCTAAAGAAAACCAACTCTCTAAAACACACATAGATCTAGGGGGGGAAATAATTAAAATATATATTTAAATCTTAACTCCAGAAGAGCTCAAAATATCTTCTGTGTTTAAACTATACTAAAAATTTGATAACTAGTATGCTGTTTATATAATTGGCCAAAATGTGGGCCAAACGTACATGGAAATTGGATCTCCACAGCACTACTGTACTAGTTAGCTACAGACAGTCACAGAAAAACTAAATGCTGAATTCATGGCTTCCCAAAGTTATGTTCATTCTAGATGACAAAGCTGATTTTTATTATAGTATTAGTGGACTGTATTACAAGCCCTAAAAGTACAGTCCTTGTCATTTGCATGTATAGTGCCTCCTGTCCTCATGTTGTAAACACAGCAGACTTGCACTTGCCTTTATGGACACACCTTGCCTAGCTGGAGGCAAGTTTGCACCTCAGCCAGCTGGGCTGTCCAGCTAAATCATGGACCACAGAACCAATCTATCAACTGGTAGCTAAAAATTTGGATCCAGACATAAAAATCTTGCTTATCAGCTAATCTGGAATTGCTAATTTTGTCTTCCTTACTATACAAACAAAAACTTCTTCATCAGTGGAGAAAGCAACTTGTCTCTATGGGATTGAAACCATACTGATCCAGGACCTCCTCATCGTAGCTGCAGTGCTTCCAGTACTGCCTCCAGTATTCATCTCTGACATGCTAATCTGTTTTTAGATGGTGGTTCTAAGATTTGAACAGTGTCTCAGTGGTTTGAGGAGTCAGAAAACAAATTCATGGTTGACCTGTGACGTTCTTATCAATCCCTTCCAATAACTTAGTTGGAAACATCAGAAGAACAGCTAACAAATGGTCATTTGGACATCTTGCCTTCGACCCCAGCAATACTTTTGAAAGTACATCTCTCCAGACCCCAGAAATAGAATATTAACACTCTCTGGAGACAACAAATGTACGTTATCTCCCTATTTGTCTTGACTTGTCTACTGGCAGCATTGTTGAAAGCCCTAGATGTCTGAGATAGAGACATGAGAATTTCCATGGAAAAGTCACAGATCAGGTACAGACAGTATGAAAGAAAGGTACTATACACTCAGCACCGTGCTGAGAAAATTGTGGCACTTCAAGAAAAACATATTAGCATATTCATGCAACAACAAACTCTTCATGCACCTGCAGAATGTTACTGTGTAATTGTGTGAGAGGGTGGGTTAAATACTGTACACTGTATTCAGTCACCACAGAAGTAGCCTTTGCTCCTAATACTCTGATGCAAAATTCCTCTTAAAACACCAACAAATAATTTTGGCCAATAGCATAAATAATTTACTGCAATGGTGTTGATCTTTACATCACATCCTGTGCTTATACATTGCCAGCTCCTCAGGAACTCCAGACACAGCACTCTTCTTTCTATAGAGCAGCCAAAAAGCAAAGCAGGGAAGTGAGCAGGAATGAATTCAGCTCTTAAGATTCCTCATAACCAGTTGTTTGACTTAGTCTACTATGAAGCTCTCAGCTGTATTTATTAGAGCAGTTCATTCTGCTTCAGGACAGAAGTATGCCTCAAAGCCTAAAACCAATGTTAGTACTTTAAATATCCAACCAGAAAAATGCAGCACAAGAAACCTCTCACCATATACAATCATAAAAGGAAGAACTCTGGCCACAAAACATAATTCACACTACACTTGAACTGCTGGAAACCTGAAAAAACAACCAGATGTTTTAGTTCATGTTTCAGGCCTTCCAGTTGTATTTAATTCCTGTCTGTTGTTGCATAAAATGAGATGTTTAGCAAAAGAATATCTTTTTGCATAAACAGTGTATTGCTTTAGCTCCTCTTGAGATGTGAGGAGACCTCTGAAATTTTGAGGCCTTAGCATTTTTCTCTTGATACTAGTCTTAGAAGTCTTAAATATTTAGGTGAGTCAAAAAAAAAAAAAAAAAAAA